>WNYA01000443.1:41827-163072 GCA_019512145.1 Engystomops pustulosus | reverse complement strand
CTCCCCAAACAGCACTTCTAAGAACCTTTTGTATAAGATCAAGTGTAATAGCGTTCTTATAAGTTTAGGATATGGCGGTTGAGGGGAATGGAAACAGATGCGCAAGAAGCGCTGAAATAATATTGGTAAATTATAAAAGTTTGCCAGTATATTTTGTGGATAACACAGCTGGGTGGCGACAAAGTTAACAACTTTGATGTGGAGGAAAATGAGGAGGAGGAGTGCATAAATTATTCAGGTTGAGCTTCCTTCACCTGGTGGAGATTGGAAATTATGAGAAATCCAGGCTTTATTCATCTTAATAAGCGTCAGCCTGTCAGCGCTGTCAGTCGACAGGCGTGTACGCTTATCGGTGATGATGCCACCAGCTGCACTGAAAACCCCCTCGGACAACACGCTAGCGGCAGGGCAGGCAAGAACCTCCAAGGCGTACAGCGCCAGTTCGTGCCACATGTCCAGCTTTGAAACCCAGTAGTTGTAGGGAGCTGTGTGATCATTTAGGACGATGGTATGGTCAGCTACGAGTATAGGTGGTTCTATTATCCCCATAGACAGGGGGTTTCCTCTACGCCTAGAGGAGAGGCAGTTCTACCATCTTCGTAGACAGGGATTCTTTACTGTAAGTGCAGCGAGACTTTGGAACTGTGCCTTCATGGCAGAAATTTTTAGCTTTTTTGTTTAATGGCCTTGCCATTATCCTTGCCAATATCATCTGTTATGGGTAGCGATGAGCGGATATGAACTTCATTAGAAGTTCAGGGAATGGTACGGGTCAAACCCGCTTGAGTATAACGTCCACGATGTTGGGAGGCGTTAACTCTTTAAATGGAGCATTGATCCTCCCCAAAATAGGGGCATGCAGCACTGATGGCATGTTAGTGCCAGCATACATGCTGTCACAGGCGACTTTACGTTTCCACTCTATGATCCTTATTAGTTAATTGAAATAGAATTTATGAATAAATTGACAACTGGGTGTTACCAATTAAGGTTTGTTGTCTAGCAAACTCTGACACTGTCCAATTACAGTAAGAGTTCGAAATTGTAAGGACACACCTGTTTGAGAAGGACAATGGAATCGCCGGCGATAAATGATTATTCATACGTTTATAGTTATAACAAAAGATGTTACAGAATTATATCAAAAATAACGAACACATGTCACACTGTCTCCAATTTTTATTCATAAAACAGTATTTTCCTGCAAGACAATGCCTGTGTCACAGGCCATGCCACTTAGTTGTACGAGTCAGGAAAGTGTCAGATTTAAAAGCAAATGTGAGGATTCAAAAGTGTCAGTTTTAAAAGCAAGTGTCTTGCAAGGCATTTTAGATAGTTTATGTCAACGATTGCCAGTTTTCTGGTACAAATGGATTAATACATTTCTCATATTGATCCCTCTACCTATTTTGTCCTGTTGTTTGTTAAAGTCGTATTCCCATTTCAACAAGTAATTGATTTAGTTTGAATAATAAAAAGTTATACAAATTTTACATACTTTCTGTAT
Organism: Engystomops pustulosus; assembly: GCA_019512145.1. Taxonomy (NCBI): domain Eukaryota; kingdom Metazoa; phylum Chordata; class Amphibia; order Anura; family Leptodactylidae; genus Engystomops; species Engystomops pustulosus. Next base: position 161,565 of record WNYA01000443.1, on the reverse strand, counting down.
CAATTCCTCACGGTTTTCTAGATCTCTGCTTGATGTTATTATATAGAAAGCTTCATTGTTTATTTCCAGTGGACAGAAATCTGACCATGGTCACACAGGTGCACGGCTCGTTATATCACACAGCTCTGATTACTCTCTATGGTCTAACCAGCCGTGCACCTGTGTGACCATGGTCAGATTTCTATCCACTGGAACAAAACATAGAAGCTTTCTATAGAAAGATAGCAAGCAGAGATCTAGAAAACTGTGTGGAATTGATACAGAAAGTATATTGGAAAATTTAATATTTTTTTCATCATAGAAACAATAACATTAGGGAGTACTCCTTTAATGTACATTGTTTATTGTTGGCCCGTTATGCCATTAATCTGTGGCTGTTTATCTTTTTTGCTAAACTAGATGCATATCACTTACATGAAAACATGTACCTAAAGTAGTCTTATATGCTTAGACAAGTGCACACCATGTACTGTTATGTAAAATGATTTATTATAATACAAGATCTAATAAAATACGTTGTTGAACCATAAATTCCTCATATTGAAAGTTGGAAAGATCACCTGGAAATTGCTAACCAGCTAATTCCAAGATCTTCCCTATATAAATTCTAGAATAGTCATGTCTTGCATCTCTCTGTTCCTAAGGTTATATGCACAATGCCATAGTAGCAGCAGTGTGCTGTGATCCACAAGCTAGGAGGAGAAGGGAAGGGTATAACTGAACCTTCCAGAGACCAGTTCAAACTGTAATTCAGTACAAACAATTCACAGTACCTGCGTTCAAAATGCGGAAAAAGCACAAGAATTTATAGTCTTACTGTGATTCAGAAGGATGATAGAATTGTGTTATGGGTGAGACCACAGAGCTGTGTATATGGAGACTCTGTCCCTAATAGACCCATTGGGTTGATACCCGCCCTTCCAAGGGCAGTACCAATAACTGTCCTTCAATTGCTTTCGCCCCCACACCACCCTTCCCTGACACATTTACTCTCTTCACAAATTCATCAGAGGGATAATGGTGAGGATACTATTTCTGGGGCAATGGGTTCATAAATAACTCCCAATGACTGTTGTGTCTCTTTGAGGCAAGCTACATATTGGAACAATAAGCCTGTGGTGTTCCGGTTGGTGGACCAACAGAAGTAAGGCGGCCAGTTTGCACCCTGTTACTGTGTTTTTGGATACAGCTACTGGTTCCGCATCACTACAGTGTAAGTCTAAGGAGCGTCATCATTCTGCGCATGTTCAGTAAATGCGGGGCCCATATGTGACTTGTCTCCATAGACATGCATATCGGTCATAGCAAGCCTCATAGCAAGCCTCATAGCGAGCGGAAAAATCATAAACTGTATGATAGGGGTTATCCCACTGCTGAAAACCCCTTTCTTGCAGTATGTGATTTATCTGCTTGGGATTGCTACAAGTGAAATGTTTGTCTATGGGGAGGAGTCACATACAGGTCCTGCATTTACTGAGCATGCCCAGAAGGATGACACTCCTTAGACTCACGCTGTAGGCTGCTCCAATGAGTAGCCTGCCCCAAGGAGGCACAACACTCATTAGGAATTATGCATTTATTCGGTATTATCCTCACTATTATCCCTCTCCCTCTCAGAGTCTACACATGCTCCTGAATCACAGTAAGGTACTGGGAATTGTTTGTACAGGCGGTCCCCTACTTAAGAACACCCAAATTACAGACAACCCCTAGTTACAAACGGACCTCGGGATATTGGTAATTTACTGTCCTTTTGCCTTAGACTACAATAAACAGCTGTAACAGTTATCACTGGTGTCTGCAATGAAGCTTTCTTGTTAATCCTGGTTGTTATGACAATCCAACATTTTTAAAATCCAATTGTTGCAGAGACCAAAAAAATTCTGTCTGGGATTACAATTATAAATATACAGTTCCGACTTACATACAAATTCAACTTAAGAAGAAACCTACAGAACCTATCTTGTACGTAACCCGTACTGCCTGTACTGAGTTACGGTTTTAACTGGTCTCTGCAGGGTTTACTTATACTGACCAAGGTAGTACCTTCACTGATGTGTTTTGGTGGTGTTTATTTTAAATTTACAATTGAGTTAAAGGGGTATTCTCGTCTGGGCACTCACATTCAGTTTCATTAATCTGCCATTAATAAACATTTCTTCAATTGGATGTTATTAAAAAAAATGTTCCTGTGTGAAGATAATTTCTCATAAATGTAGTCATGTGGTCCCTTAGAAACGATATAGTTTCCTCGGATACGGCCACCTCTGTTAAGAGTGATTGCACAAATAAACAAAAGGTTATTGTATATGAAATGTCCTGGAGTTACTACATGTCGCACAGCCGTCCTGTGGTAATGATTGCTGAATCCTGGTAGTCCGGCAGGACCCTTTAGCGAAAGTCTGGCCACCGCTGCCAGAGTGTGACGTGGTCGTATCCGAGGAAGCCATCTCGTTTCTAAGGGACCATATGACTACATTTATGGGAAATTATCTTCACACAGGATCATTTTTTTTAATAACATCCAATTGAAGAAATGTTTATATATGGAAGATTAATGAAACTGAATGTGAATGCCGAGACGAGAATACCCCTTTAAGTTAAGTTTTACATTACGGTACCACTCATGGATTCTTTTGGTTTTTTTCTTTTATCATTAAAACAAATCCTAAAACAAAATAAATCTAACACTATTAAAGTGTTCTTTAGATATTTAGTTATTCTGCAAAAATAAATATCAAGACCTTAGAGGGATTAGAAGTGCAGTAACACTAGTGTTTTGATTGATGAGACACTAATCCCATGGTGTATGCTGATACTTTGGCTTATGCCACGCCCTTCCAAAATCCAAAAATTGGTTTGGATCAATTGATCGAACATGGTCTGTCCAACTGTGTCAGTGCCACAGAGTAAAAGGACAAGCCCAATGATATTAGGAATCTCAAAATACCAAAACGATCATCTTGTTAGCCCTAAGCAGCGCCACAGTAATAAAACACCAGACTTTCTACAATTACATTTAAGGATGAAAAAAAAAAATGAAAGAAAGCAACAAAAGGACGCAAGGGTGTACATTTACTTAATGCCATGTAAAAGTCATATAAAAATAGAGCTAGAGTTATTCTCTTCCATCCAGTGATGCCAATTATATACTCTATAAATGTGTTCTGGAGTAGTTCAGTCAATAAGTAGGCAGCCATTACCATTAACCGCAAGAGTCACGCTATAAATTACGAGAATATACAGCGCACAATATACTGGTGTGAGTAAAAGGAATTCCATCTGCCACTTTGCTGCTTCATCTGACAAATGTGTCCCTATTAATCCAGTGATTCACTTCTATTAAATGGATAATATTTTAATGCACAATTATTTGGTGATTACAAATTACTTGCCGGCGTTAACAACATTGTTAGTCAAAAAACACATTACCCGCCAGTTATAAAGGCGGAAAACATTTACTGAATGCAGACATATTGTGACTTTCAGATAAAAACACCTGCTTTCAAGATCACTGAGTGGTTTAATGAACAGGACTCATAGAGAGCTGAAAAGAAATAGCACGTCTTGGAGATGTTCTCTGCACAGGGGGTTAGAGGTTTATGGGCTCTATCCACTCAAGTGTTACTTCTATGATCGATGTGTAACATCAATTCACTTCAATGATTTTTTTTAACATTTACTAACACTGTTTCCTGACATAAATGAGGGGAAAGACAAACCACTGGATTTGTGAAAAGCTTCACAGTGGGATCCTTACCGACGCATTGTGAACTTATTGAATTATGACATAATACAATAAAATTATACCTACAGTCCTACAATGGCTTAGGATTCTGTACAATCCTCTCATTTTCTAAATAATAGGTTGTAGATTATGTTGATAAAAAAAGGTTTGTACTATTTTTTTTTCTAATTAAGAAAAATGACTCCATGTTTTAAAGAGAATTCTGGGAGTTTTATACAGTAGACGACTGCTGTTAACTGTTGCAATAATTTTTGGGTACGGTCACTGTTACATTCACATGTAGCTTGGCATGTGCTCAACTGGCCATAGCCTGGGCGGGCAAATGCTGGAGAGGAGTAGGCTTGCCCCCTTCCCTCTCCATAGAAAATAATGCTGCATGGCTGTTCTCACGGCCAAAAATAGAGCATGTTCTATCTTTTCTGCGGCCACAGCTCAGAAAGGCGAGCACTTGTTGTGCTCACCGTACCGAGCCCAGGGGCCATAGCTGGTGGATAGATGCCATGACAGCCATTCTCAGTAATCTGTATTACAGCCTGTCAAAAGAAACACTTTAATAAAAGACCAATATATTCACATTATACATTTGTAATGCATTGCATTGTATGATGGATCCGAAATACCCTATGAAAAAATAAATTATAAAAAATGTATCCTCTCCCTAGAATGTATAAAATACAGAAGTATAAGCAAAATGATAAACATGTTATATATACTCGCATCCCAAATTGCTCTATATATTAAAAAAAGCTATTATCACATACAGTGAACACTTACACATACTTGATCTAACTACAGTGTCAGAATTGTAACTTTTTGCCCAGATTTCTTCACCCAGAAAAGTTAGAAAAAAATGATCAAAAAGTCTCATTGTTCCCCAAATGGTATCAATAAAAACATCAGATGGCCCCAGAAAAAAATGGGGCCTTAACAGTTTTGTTACAGGTGTCCAAAATTTTGGATTAAAGGTTAAAAATAAAATGGTATTAAAATATATCTGTAAATAATCTACAACAGACAACAACAATCTGCAAAAAATTTAAAGCATTTTCATCCCATTTCATCAGACATATTCATCCCTTCACTACTCATTTTGGGCAACCGGAGCCTCAACTCATAAAATGTACGGTAAATAAATATGTCAATAAAAATCTATTAAATTAAGTCACAACTAGTGATGAGCAGACCCGGGAAATTTTACATTTGAAAAATCTGTTCTGTACTTGAACTCAAACTTGAACCCACGTCGGTAACACAGGTACACAGTAGGTGACAACTAGTTGATGTTCCCTTCCTGTGCCAAAGCGCATACACAAAGGCAAAAACTGGATAACACCAATATAAAAGCGTTGTCGACAGATATGGGTCAGAACCAAAAGAACAATGCAATACAGAATTGAAAGGTCAAATAGATGGTCAGTAAACGGGCAAAGGGTCAAGGAATCTACAATACAGAAATCAGGATAAATGCCAGAAATGTCCAATGAGACGTTTTGCTTGCGTAGGTTAAATGGCAGGAATCTTTTATGAGATGTCACAATCAAGGACCAGACATTGATTGGATCAATTCCATGTGATGTAGACAGAGCATACCAGAAAGGGAAAAGTGTGAGTGGAGGAAGAATTTGTCCATCTCAGCATATTTAACTATAAGCCACCCAGAGCAAAATCAACAGGAAACACGTATGGTAGAATTAATTTAAGTCAGCCTGGAATGAAAATAGTGTTCAGGCTACAAAGGACAGAATGTAACACAAGAACAAAATTACGCTCATCACCCTTATTTTTTGGACAAAGGATGGCACTGACGCCTCAACAAAGAGCTTTTCAGTAAAAAGTATTTTTTTACAGAATAAAAATTATTGTTTTTTCTTACTGCAAACATAAAAGGAGTACACGTTAATTTACATAAATTCTACAAGGGGCGGGAACCTTACTACTGAGCACCAGCATCGTATTATTGGATATGCAGCTGTACAACTTCCCAGAAGAAACAAGGCCTTCTGGGACTGTGCTCAGATATCTACGTATTAGGTCAAAATAAATCTTATTTTCTTCCAAGATAATGAACGACAGTTGCATTTGCATTTTGTAAGTATCTAGTATTATAGTAAAATAACTTTGCATTTTTTATGTTTTATCAATAAATGTTGCAGTGCTCTACATTAAAAATTGAAGCAAACTAAATCTAGATTTATTGAGTGACATGTATAAAAATAAAGCTTTGCCTATAGGTGTTTTATTTTTTCGTAAACTGCTGCTGCTGGATCCCTTATGCACTATGCATAATAAAATCATTAAGTACATTTGGGCCGACAGGGAAACATAGGCACTACAGTATGTGCTGCCTTCTAGATGAGGGGTTCAGTATTTCAGTGCCAGAGAATATTATGTTCTAATGCATCAGCAGGCAACATAAATGCTGGTGATACGAGGCTCGGTGGGTTTTGATTGCTTGGCCTTGGCTTTCTTGTGCTCGGTGAAATTGATATAGGTCTCAGAGAGAGCCATTAGTGTGTTAGTATGACTGCGGAAAAGAATATAACAATGGTAAATTCAAGATAACATGTGTCTATGTGTAACTTACCATTAGTAGATGCAATTTAACTATTCTATTAAATGAGCATTTCACCGCTACAGCCACAAAGGGTCACAATGAGCAACAAGGCAAACCAATGGAAAATAATAGTGCAGTCATATCCCATGCTAGAGCATTTAAAGGCACATTTCCTCACTTTAAAACATCTTTCAAGTTTTGGATTGGTCTGAATGTCATTAGAACACTGGTCTTCTGTAAGCTAAATGAAACCTACCATCAGAGATCTACCTAATAATGTAGATCCACTGGTAGGTTCATCCTGAAACCCTTTTCCCCATAGTATATTTTGAACAATCAAATAAGTCTAATTTTCTAAAAATCTTATCTTTATGTTATATAAATCAGTGGCAGAGGCTACTGGAGTGTGGAGTATCCGCACCGTGGAGCGGAAGTTATGGCTACTCCACACCCTAGTAGCTGCCTACCGGTTTCTCTTCTGAACATGAGCAGTAGCTCCAACTTCGTGGACAAGTGAACACAGCTGCAGTAAGCTGCAAGCTGAAGAGAAACTGGTAGTCGACATTGACTCTACTTGGTCGTGGAGTTGCCTTTACTCCTGCTCCTTGGCGCGGCTACTCCATTCCCCAGTAGCCTCTGCCGCTAATTTACATAAAACTAAAATAAGCTTTTTATCCAATTAGACTTATTTGATTGTTTAGAAAAATTTACCATGGGGAAGAGGTAAGCATAAACTACCAGTGGATTTACCTTGTAAGGTAGATCCGTGATGTTAGGTTGCCTTTAATAGTAGAACAATGATAGATCATACACACTGCCAATCTAATCACAGTCTACGGAACTATGAATATGGCCAAATACTGTTTAACTGGAGTGGTGCTCAAATGATGTACTTATAGAAGAAGATGCAGAGCGCCATTAACTACAACTACCCTCATGTGTCTGCTTCACAGGTTTGGATAATTTAATTTTTGATGCTTTTTGGTGCAAATTTTGCTACAAATTTTGAGTCAAAGCCAATAGTGAAATATAAAAATAGAAAATATTTTATTAATACTAAAATATTGCCATAGCTATAGGAGTTGAACGGTTTGAATCACAACAGGGCCCCAATCTATGAGGGCCAGCAGGCTGTCCTTGCTACTAATGTTGCATTGGCTGTGGGCCCCTTCATGCAGAAGACCACTGGCAATGCTTTACCTTGTATGTGGCGCAGCCCAAAAAGGCCATATAATGTTATTAATTGTAGGGTACTATTTAAAATATAATTATGGGGTGCTGTGTGTATAATATTAATTCCAGATGTGCTGTGTGTAATATAAATAATGAAGGTGTCACTCAATATGATATCAATTTAAGAGGAACTGTGTATTTTATGACTATTTGGAACTATTTGGATTCCCTGAATCCCCTTCAATCGTTGGTTTCAAAAAAGAACAACAACAAAAAACTTCAAAAGCTATACCAGAAATAAAATCATATAAAAAAAACTATCAAATAAAAAAACTTAATTTCACATTACCCATAAAATAGGTATTATTATAAAATAAGGCTTGGGTTTTTTATGCCAACTCTTAAACAATGTATTAAAGGTTATTTTAAAGAGCAAGAAATACATTTTTGGTCATTAATAAATATCAAATGGGTACAGTACATTGCTGAGCTGAATAGTATACAATATACAGTGAAAGGTCAAAACCAGGGCTAGAACAGTCTGTTCCTGCAGTAATGCTCTAGGTCAAATAATAAAATCTATGAAACACAGTGGCCTACTAAACTAGTGTAAACTGCATTAGGTGCAGTGTGCCTGTGTAGTGTTCAGGGGGCGCCAGATTCATGAATTGAGGCGCACATTGTTCATGAATCTAGCGCACCCTGCACTGCTCCATCAGAGGTCACCAACTTTTTTTTGGTGCACCTTTAACATAGAGTGTGTGGCACAATTCTGCCGCGTTGAGGTAATAAATTAGGCACATGGTCAGACTGTGCACCGGAACGCCCCTTTATGCGCACAATTATAAATACATGTGCAAGCAGTTTGCACTAAAAAGAATGTGCAGAGTCATTAAAAAACTGGCGCAGGGGCTTTAATAAATGTGGCCCAGTCCGTTCAATGACGTAAATATAAAGCTAAGCACTACCCTTTTAACGTTAGTCAAATTTCAAGGTGCAGTTGCTCAGCTAACCTTTATAACAATGTATGTCCAACATGTTTTAATTTTTAATAGTATATATGGTAAAATATGCTTATTATAAATTTTTTAATGTTTTTTTGCTGATATATTCCAAATGACAAGAAATGCAAAAACTAGAAAAATCACAAATATCCTATTCTTAACCCCTGACTAGAGATGAGTGAAACCATTTTTTCAGTTCAGGTTTGCATTCAGGGTTAGCCACCTGACCTGGATGTAGTGCCTGCAAATTGAATGTTTTTCCTACAAACTGAAGCCCCTTACTACTAGCCACGGCCATGATTGGCAAGGGGGACACTTCATAACGATGGCTAGTAGCAAGGGGTATCAATTTGCCCAGGTAATATGTCCAGGTCGCACGCTGAACTCAGACGAGAAACCTAAACAGAAATTACAGGTCCACTCTTCTCTTCTCCTAGCACAAAATGTGAACAGTCAGAAAGCGGAATAAAGGGGGGAGGGGGATTTTACCACTTCAATAGACTTACCCCATTGTATTTTTGTGATCCCTCTTTAAAAGCCCTGATTGATTTTAATTCTTTTTTTCAATTAACTGTGATAATCTAGTAGGCTCAATATATTGCGATTATGCTTGGATATTGCAGCTTAGCCCCACATGCATGCAAATGAGTTGCAGCCCGGCCAATGAATGGTTGTCTCTGCCACCAAATCAATTAACTGATCATCCCATGGCATCAATTGCATTCCATGGATATGTGATCCAGTCTCAAAGCCCAGAATGCCCATTTAATTTACCCCCATGAAAAACTTACGATAATATTTTTATTACCTATACAGTTGTTCAATCTGATGCCTGTCTGATGAACAATGTGCTGGTGCAATCATCCACATGCCCATATAGAAGAAAATCAGGCACCAATACAGACTTAGACCTCATGCACATGTCTGGAACCTGGGAGAAGCACACGGCCCGGTGGAGAAGGGAGTGGGTGAGCATTCCTACCCCTTTCCTCTACATAGGAAGCTGAGCAGCTGCTCCACAAATCAGGCCAAATATAGGGCCTGCTTTATATTTTACTGCATGACTCCCCAGCTCTGTCACGGAGGGGTAAAACACAGTATGGTCATCGCACCTTGATCAAGTGCAATAGACCACTATGGGGGCTGTGATCCCGACACTTTTTTTGGGTCCAGATCATGGCTCCCAATATGGTCATGTCTGCATACAGACGCTGGAACCAACACATCATGACCCAATGACACAATAATACATCAAACAACAGATACCACAGCACACAAAGGATCCTGCTAACCTATACTTAAAGTAGTCAAGTTTTGTTAAGAAACATGTATGTTCAGCTTACTGCATATGCAAATTGCAATAACTGCACTAGCTGATAGATGTGTAAAATCATGGACAATGGGTTCCACTACACTATATGGTGAGGGGGAACAAAAAATATGGAGGAAAGTAGTTGGACTGCCTAAAAGAGTCCTGGAAATATATCCTTCTTCATGGGAATCTTCCAACTTTTTATGTGAGTTAAGAATTTTTTTACAGTTTTTAAAAGCAATGATAGATTGTGGGAGTCCCAATGCCCAGAACTCATCAGTTATTTCCCCTAGCCTGCGGAAGTACAGTGTGTGTGAGTATGTGTGTAGTGGCCAAAGGAGTTACTGCAACTCATCTCCTATTCATAATATTGCTAAATCGCCTTGCACTATATCCATAGCATACATTTACTAAGGGTCTGCACTATTGGCGGAATACCTGATGATTTCCGAGTTGCTAGCGCACGCGATCGGATTTTGGCGCATCGGGGCCAACTTTCAAGCGACACAAATGGAGGGGCGGGCAGTCCTACAATCCGGATTTGGACAACGCAATTTGTGTTGCAAGACATACACTTAAAAGCACCAGGAAGAAGAAGGTGAAATCCGGCAGACCTCAGCGTGAAAGCGACAGATGCAGGAACTCGGGCGTACGATCTACGTGAATCGTGCCGGACTTCATCTTCGTTGGACCAGGTAAGCAAATTTGCCTCATTGTGTTACAATGTAATCGCCTTGCACTATATCCATAGCATACACATTGTGTTACAATGTAACAGTGTCAAATACAAGTAGTGCTCTCGGAGAACAAGAGGAGATCAGGGGCCAGCAGGACTTTATCAGTGATCACTAACGTTCTTTTATTTAATTACATTTCTAATTACTTCTGCACATGAAGCATCTTGAGGCTAATTAAGCACTTGTCAAAGTCAAAGTCATCTATTTCTTGCTGAGAGCTCCATGACCCTGTCCAAGTGTCTGGCACTGATCCTACCCAGAAGTAATTAAAAAAAAAGATATATGAATTGTCGGACTGAACTGTTGATATCCACTATACCTTGACCCATTCTCATAAAATGGAAACATAAAGTTTTAGAAAAATAGACACAAAGAAGTATCTTCAGCATAAACTAAATTATGCATAGAGTATGAAAAAGGTTATAGTTTCTCCACATAAATATATAAGTGGAATTTTAGCATTTTTTAAGCTTTTTAAATGTATCCGGTATGCTCATCCTGCCCTGGAGGGGTGTAAATTATTCATGCTTAAACTCGCTGATTTGCCCATAAACATTCAATTTTACTTTCCATTTCTTCAACTGGAGTTGATTTATATAATCTATAACAAAAATACACCTTTTATATTTTATCTTTACTAAATATAATATAATATACAGTACAAACAAAAAGTTTCTCATTCAAAGAGTTTTCTGTATTTTCATAAGTATAAATATTGTAGATTCACACTGAAGGCATCAAAACTATGAATTATGTACTTAACAAAAAAGTATGAAACAACTGAAAATATGTCTTATATGCTAGGTTCTTCAAAGTAGCCACCTTTTTCTTTGATTACTGATGAGCTTCAAGAGGTAGTCACCTGAAATGGTCTTCCAATAGTCTTGAAGGAGTTCCCACAGATGCTTGGCACTTATTGGCCCTTTCATCGTCACTCTGTGGTCCAGCTCACCCAAACCAACTCAATTGGGTTCAGGTTTGGTGACTGCGGAGGCCAGGTCATCTGGTGTTGCGCCCCATCACTCTCCTTCTTGGTCAAATAGCCCTTACATACCCTTGAGGTGTGTTTGTGGTCATTGTTCTGTTGAAAAATAAATGATGGTCCAACTGAATGCAAACCATATGGAATAGCATGCTGCTGCAAGATGCTGTGGTGACCATGCTGGTTCAGTATACCTTCAATTTGAATTGAATAAATCACACCATCACACCTCCTCCTCCTTGCTTCACAGCGGGAACCAGACATGTTGAGTCCATTCATTCACCTATTCTGTGTCACACAAAGATCTCAAATTTGTACTCATCAGACCAAAGCACAGATTTCCACTAGTCTAATGACCATTCCTTGTGTTCTTTAGCCCAAACAAGTCCCTTGTGCTTGTCGCCTGTCCTTAGCAGTGGTTTCCTAGCAGCTATTTTATCATAAATGCTGCTGCACACAGTCTCCTCTTAACAGTTGTTGTAGAGATATGTCTGCTGCTAGAACTCTGTGTGGTATTGACCTGGTCTCTAATCTGAGCTGCTGTTAACCTACGATATCTGAGGCTGGTGACTCGGATGAACTTATCCTCCGCGGCAGAGGTGAGTGTTAGTCTTCATTTCTTGGGGCAGTCCTCATGTTTTGGACTGACTGACCTTGATTTCTTAAAGTAATGATGTGTACTCATTTTTTTTTACCTACTGCTTTTTTCTAGCCATAACACAAATTCTAACACTCTATTCAGTAGGACTTCTGCACAACACAACTGATGGTCCAAACCCCATTTATAAGGCAAGAAATGAAACCTTACAGGGTACACCTGTGATGTGAAAACCTTTTCTGGTGACTACCTCTTGAAGCTTAAAGCAGTAATCAAAAGCAAAAGGTAGCTACTCTAAAGAACCTATTTTAAACATATTTTCATTTCACACTTTTTTGTTATGTATATAATTCCGCATGTGTTAATTCATAGTGTTGCTGCCTTCAGTGGGAATCTACAATTTTTGTAGTCATGAAAACCTAGAAAACTCTAGAAGGTATGAGAAGGTATGTCCTGTACTGTATTTATATATAAGTAACATTCTAAATGTATCTCTCATAAAACCCTGTGTGATGGGAATCTACAAAATCCAAAAACTGTACTATATATTATAAAGCTATGGAAAGTGTCAATGAATTTGCATCATATATGCTCTCATGCATTTCCATTGCCAAATGTTAGCTCACAGGTCTGAAAGTGCAAGTCATTCTTTATCAAAAAATATGGTGAAAGGAACAGGAAGACTACACTTAGAAATAAAGGTTAAAGATGAGATTCTGTAATCTTGTCTTTATCGTTTATCGAGTCATTACTGCATATTTTGGAAACAAATAGCCTTGTAGAAATCTTGGGGAACATGTACTGCTGACCAAGTCTAGATTTGAATATGGAATGTCTGAGAGTGGATCTTAATAAAATGGGCTTGGCTGAACAATATTTTATGTTCTACTGCAAACAGGGCAGAAAGGGGAGAGAGCTGCTTTAGCCAGTTGTGTTACAGCCATGGGCCAAAATAGATTACTGCGTGAACCTCTGAGATACTTTTCTAGCATGAATTTTCTCTTGAATCTATTTTTAGCAAAGAATTGCTTTCTGAAGGCATATTAATGGGGTTTTCAGGGGATCACAGGTATAAGTCATTATTAGATGTGTGGTAGGGTTGTGACACCTGAAAACCCTGCAGCTCAGAGCATCTAAAGAGCTGGAGCCAGAATAGCACCATGGGGGGGGGGGGGGGGGGTGTCAGCTTGTTTTCTGGTTTCTACTCTGGTTGCTAGTTTTTGAGACATTTTTTGTTGCAGTTGAAACTTTTTTTTGAGACTCAACTGACAATCTGGTGATTAACCCTCTATACTTTCTTCCAGGCTTATAGGTGTTGTTTCTACTCAGTTCAGTCAATATGATTGCACATAAATCTGTGTTCTTCTGGATGGGTGTCACATTGCTGTCAATAATCTATTGAAGACCTCTTCTTAGGTGGTACTAAAGACCTAGCAGAGCTTTTTAGCCCATCGCATAAAAGGCAAGATAACTTTTGTGTGACTACCATCTTTGCAGTCTCTGAAGAGTCAGACACAGGGGTTCCTTCCAACTAGGACATAATTACATGGTTCTTTCATAATATATGACCATCTTTCCATGAACTTTAATATGAAGATGATATAAGAACAATTCAATGCAATACTAAAAGATGATCAAGTCCCCTAATGGGAAGCATAAAGCTTAGTCCTTGGTACAGGAAGTAAGAGTTCTTCTTACGGAGACGTTGCCAATTAAGGCTGCCTTGCAGGCGTGTGGAGATTCTCAGAAGAGTCTTTGTGGATATCCTGGGAAATATGCAAATATGCTTTCCAAGATAGAACAAGGAAAACAATGCATCTTTTGCTATGTTGAAAGGCAGTCCCCTTACTGTCAAGCATGACTTTCAAGAAGCCTAAAGACATGATGTGGGATTAAAACCAAACCAGTATATCTGAAGGAACAGATTTCCACCTGTGGACAGCGGTGTCTCAACATGGCTGTATCTCTTTAACACATTGTAGAGAACAGGTTTGGCTGAGTGAGAGGTTATTGAATAGAGTCAGGAAGTAAGAGCTCTCTTTACAGAGACTTTTCCAATTAAGGCCGCCTTGCAGGCGTGTGGTAACTTATAGCCATTGATGCTCCACTAGGGGAATCTGGGAAATATGCAGATACATTTTCCAGAATGGGACAAGGTAAAGTTTTTAGTGCTGCAGCTCAGCTTTTATTCAAGTTAAAAGCTCAGTTGCAGTAATGCTGCACACCCTCTACACAGATGGATGTCATAAAAGTCTAAGCCCGCTCAGAGAAGACAACCTGTAAGACCTTCTTAGCTGATGATACAGATGTAGCATTCATTATTTTGCCTAAGGCAAAATAAGGTAAAATTCTTCAATTTAAAGTATCACAGCGCTCAACACTATTAGCATATCAAGGCCGTTCTCATGCAAAATAAATGAATATTGTGTAAAGAGCACAGGTGCAAGAACAGATAGCGGCATAGTGCACCGCCGCAGTCAAGATGACAAATTTTATATCTGTACATGTGTTTTGTGGATGGCTTTTTATGTGTTTGCAGGGAGTGTCATAGCCCAGGGGTCTGATGGTGAGGCAGACGCTTAAAGTGTCAAAACTAGAATAATGCAAGAAGAATAAAAAGGATTCAACAAAAATAAATTTGAAGTACATTGCACACAATAGATTATCTGGCCCCTTGGCCTCATTTTTTTGGAATAGAAAAGATGTCACATGAACAATGACAACTCTTACAGCAGGTGTTTCCAGTTAAATAATGATATTTTTACAGTGGTGTAAAAAACAACCCTACAGAGAATAATGTACAAATTCTGAGCTTTACCATTACAAAGAAAGTAATATATTCAGTGTGATGAAGTCTTTTATGGCTGCACACAGTATATCATCATAAAATTTACATAGAACATAAAGCTGTCATGTTCCCGAAATATTTATCTCCCATTAACTTTTCACCAATTTGGTAAAACATACAATAAAATATAATGTGGAATTTAATTTGCATTACAATATTAGCTGACGACATAAGCTCTTTATCTGCTGAGGGGAACCCATCAATCACATTTACATTGAGTATTTTCCCGATAGGAGTCGTAGATTATTACATAAATTGCTTTACAGTATGTGGTTGCTTCCTCTTTGTCGCCGACTATTTTGTTGCTTGTTGTGGGAGTTAAAGCAAACGTGTTTGGGAACATTTATCATCCGGTGACTTAACTATATATTATTCTGTACGTAAACTGTTCTAAATATAAACCTGGGTATGGCTTATGATCAGCTATCATTAATACAAAGATGAATGAAGCAGCGACTGTGTTATATATTTGCATCTATGCATTGTCAGGGGTGGAGCTGTAAAGATTGTTTCCATAAATAACACCAATTTACATATATAGCTGGCTGTGACTCTCACATCTAACGCAATTATAAAGTGTTTAGAGATATATTCTGCTCCAAATACATGTTATTGTTAATGCATACAAAGTGGACGCTCAAAAGGATAAAAATCTCAGCTAAAACGTCCATTAGAAAAAAAAATAAGATCTGTTCATTCTGAATAAAAAACGTAGAATGCTAGAATGCTCATAGCTAAGCATCTGAATATCACCCTTAAAGGGGTTTTCCCACAATTTCCACTCGGCACCATTGAGATAAATGGAGCAGAACAGTCAAGCACTGCCATCTGCTCCATTACTCATGGAGCAACGAGGGGTCCGACTGAGGTATGTGGAACCCAGTCATACCCCTCGCTTTCATGATCTGTGGGGGTCTCATCACTGAACCCCCACCGATCGGCAAGTTATTTTTCCCTATGATTGCCACTCCTTTTGATGTCATTGAGGAGTGATGGTCCTAGGGATAATGGCTGAACCAGCTTTGGCTGCTGCATTTAAAGGGTTAGCACACAAGGTTGATGGGGGTAGAGCCCAACTGTTGAATCGGAAGTACTGGCTGAAGTCCAGGGACCTGAACCCATAATGTTCAGCATGGACACAAACCTAGCAACTCATGTCAACTCAACCCTATGCATACTGTGGCTCAGTTCACTCCTGAATTCTTCAGGTTTTGTTCCTTTCTGCTGTGAAATAGTGGAAAAGCATATTTTTTTTCCATTATTATAATGGAATTGTAATGGAAGGCAATCTTCCACACATTAAAGTCAATGGGGAACAGATGGTTAACAGAGACTTTCCATTCACCTGCCACTCTTAGTTTCCATTACACTCTTCCAAAATAGAGAGCATAGCGGAAACTTAATTCAGTTCTTACGAAAGAAATAGCACAACACAGAATTGTCCGAAAAGATTTTTCAAGATATATACTTATTTAAATGGGACTACTAGTACTTTCTAGACAATTCAGAAGGGACGTCTTTAAAACAGTATTTACATTGGATGGTCGATAGAACATAAAGTGAATAGGCCATTGCACTTTGTAAATTGTAGAAGAATAAAAAAACAGCATGAGCAAATCTACCGCTCTTAAGGTCAGTTCACATTTCCGTTAGGTCTTCAGTTTTTTGCATCAGTTATTGTGAGCCAAAGCTAGGTGTTGTCGATTATAGCTGAAAAGGTGATTATACCTTGCCTAGCTGTAGGTGTCTCACATGGTTTTGGCTCAAAATAACATTTTGAAGACCTAACAGAGATGTAAAGCAGATTCAGTACTAGTATACACACTACAATTGATACAAACATATTTTTCCTTTCTAAACCAACAACTTAATATTGATGAACAATCTATATTATAGGCCAGTGGTGGCGAACCTATAGCACAGGTGCCAGAGGTGGCACTCAGAGCCCTTTATATGGGCACCCGCGCCATCACACCAGGGCAGGGTTCGCCAGACAGGACTCAAGGTCTTTTGCAGCCCAAGACCCTAAAATGGTACAATGGTAATCCAAACTTCTTCTCCTTATTTCTACTGTATTGGTGTCCTGTGAAAGAGCAGTGAGTAATAAGTTACTGCATAAATTGTCACATTGGCACTTTGCGGAAAAAACCTGGGTTTTGGTTGTAGTTTGGGCACTTGGTGTACAAAAGGTTTGCCATCACTGTTATCGGCCATAAATATGAAACATGTAGGTGTCCAATGCTCAGGATTCAGTTCTATGAGCAGACTCTAGGTGCTGCTGGAACAGATCATCAATGTTAAGAAGATGGCAAAAATCCTTTAAGAAATATTACAGTATGATGACATGCATTTATTGCCTTCTTCTTTGTTATAAACAATTTAACCTTAGCTGCAACTTATATCTCTACCGGCAGCACATGGACATAGAAATTACAGACTTCTGAATTTTTAGTCAACTTCTTAAAGGTTTTATGAAAATTACCAACGAGGAAAAATCTACAATGCACGCCTGCAGATTTTCGCATTGACACATGGCATAGTTAAGATGTGACAGTCTGAAACGCGTTACCGCTACTTTTTTTCCCTGTTTTTGTCTCGTGTTTTTGTGTTTTTTTGTATCCATGATGATTTTCCACCATGTGTGTATTTTTTTAACTATGAAGATTAAACTGTTGATGGTGTTTTAACAGCTTTTTTTACATTTCTCTATGGCTGGATCCCCTACTATACATTTTTTTGTTTTTTGCTATTAATATCGAGTATAGGTTTACCTGATAATAAAGTATTATATTGCTATTTAATTAGGCTGCTTAATGAAGAACCTGGCCATTTTGCATTTTTGTAATCCCGTTTCGCTCACCACTTCCTGTGGCCTAGGCAGTACTGAGCAGTGGCCATTATTACCTTAGCAGCAGATCTGTGTTTGGCTTCTTGCATCACAGATCACATCAGAGTCCGATCAGAATGTAATCAGGGTTTGGTCAGTAAAAAACTGGCATTTTTCATAAGAGTTCCTAAGGTCCATTTCACACTTGCATTTTTCACATGTGTGTTCTGCGCATGCTTTTGAAGTGCATTACTTGCATTAATTGCACTTTGACCCATTGTAGTCAATGGGGGTCATTTACTAAGGGCCTGATTCGCGTTTTCCCGACGTGTTACCCGAATACTTCCGATTTGCGGCGATTTTCCCTGAATTGCCCCGGGATTTTGGCGCATCGGCGCCGGCATGCACTCGACGGAAATCGGGGGGGCGTGGCCGAACGAAAACCCGACGGATTCGGAAAAACCGGTGCATTTAAAAAAAAAAAATGTGTCGCGAAAATTGCACTTACCTTCACTCAGCCCGGTTCGGTGTATTCCAGTGCGTTCCGATGCTCTTCAGCGCAGCAGCGCCACTTGGTGGACGTCGTAGGAACTACCTTAATAAATCCCGGCCGGACCCGAATCCACCGCAGAGAACACGCCGCTGGATCGCGAATGGGCCGGGTAAGTAAATCTTCCCCAATGTTTTTTTTTCAAACTTACATTTTTTTCACGCACAAAAAAAAATGTGCATTCAAATCTCAGAGTTCTCTACTTTTGAAAGTCACGAGCGTGAAACACGCACCATACAAGTGTATAATGATGCATCAAAAATGCTTTGCACTCTCAGACACATGCAAGTGCAATGGGATTTTTACTGATCAATTGCCATAGAAAAGATAGACCAGAGAACTGAATCTTTTTATCTGTACTTGAAAAACGCATTAAAAACAAGGGTGAAAAACTGAGACACTGAACAAACTCTGACTGAAAACTGATTGAACTCTGATGAAAAATGATTGCACTCTGATCACTCTGATGTGATCTGCAACGGAAATTGTGAAAGAGGCTTAAGGTGGCTCCCTCTAGTCCAACCAAAATCATCCAAATGCAGCCAAAACCAGCATTGCATGAAGAAGCTTCAGCCTATGAGCCCTCTCCACAACCCCTGATGCCACTTGTGATTTACAAATTTGTCCGCCTTATTGGATGGGTAAGACCCACCAGACCACATTTTTACTACTTTGCTTAAAGGTTATCTACCACCAGTATAAAGAATTGCTTTTCTTTTAGCTTCCTAGGACCTTGTTTTTACAATAAAAAGGTTTCACAGATCATGCAAATGAGCCCCAGGGGCTCCAGACTCTATAGATGTCAATGGAGCTTGTCAATGGAGCTTGGAGCCCCAAGGGCTCATCTGTATAGTTTTCAAAACCTCTTTTTTTGGGAAAAATCATACGAAGCTACAAGATGAGTAGCTTCTGCCAGAAGGGGCAAATACCAGTATGTCAGTGTGCTTGGTTTACATTTATTCATCCTGGTAGTAGATATTCTTCAATATTTGTTCTATATCTGTATCTGTTTTTTTTTTCACAATATTTGACAACTTATAAAAAAATACAAAAAATATCTGGTACTGTCGAGTACATATACGCAGGTTCAAGTCTCTACCTTTAATAATGCATTTGCAAGCCGATATCACTCGCTAGAAATTATTATCTCACCAAACATTGTCTGCCTTGTTATTATCTCATATTCACACACAAGTCCGTTTCCATTTTTTCCTTTCAGTCTTCATTCTAAATTTAGTTTGGTGTCGGAACTGCACACACAGTAACAGTACAAAATCTATTTTCTCTGAAAACGTCTGGTGCCAATTTGTCTGACTACTAATATGTCCCCAAAATTTCAACATACTACTTAGTGCTTCTGGAAATGAGGTCCATCTATATTTTATAAGTTTTTTTTTTTTAAAAAAAAATGCACAGAAAAATCCCTCCTGTCAATGTGAGTTGGTTTGTTTATAGCACAACATTGTGTAAGTGTTTCAACATATCTTTCTCATGTTGAAGAATAGATACTGACACTTCCATTTTTAATGCTGAAGCAGCTGCTGCTTATGCATCTACTGCCATGGTGCCAGTTCTCATCTCTTGGCTTTGTGACAGAGACACACTTTATGCCAAGATGAGGAAAATCAATTTAAGTGCTGAGAGATAGATCTATTACTACGGAAAACTACAGTTCCTTTTAGCAATATTAATTCCGGCTTCTACAATGTCATGAAAGGTTTTCCATTAATATGTACATGCAAGATGCAACTTGGGTTATTGTGCTGTCGATTCCATATACAATTATGCTGTTTGGTTTTATAATACCGCAAAATTAGGACTGCAATGACAATGAAGACATACAGGCAGAGGAATACTGAAGTGTAGACTCAGCAGTCACACCTGAGTCCTGGAGGCAGCTGAACTATTTTCTGTAAAAATAAGAAAAAAGCAGTTGCACAATATCATGTGATAGTTGGAACCCTGTTATACATTTTAGACAGGGCACTAAATTACATGATATAACTTTGCACACAATGGGGCTTATTTACTAAGGGTCCGCAGATCGCACTTTCGTCGGATTTTCGAAATTTTCGGGATTTGTGCCGCTGTGACAGGTATTTAACTGGGGATTGTGTCGCACGCGATCGGATTGTGGTGCAGCTGTGCTGGCTTTCATGCGATAGAAATTGGGGGCTTGCCGTCGGACGAAGTGATTGATTCGGACTGAGCGCGGGATTTAAGATTCAATTTGTGTCACAAAACAATGCACTTACATACACCGGGAAGAAGATGGTGAACTGCGGTGGAGAAGCAACACATGCAGGATATCGGACGCACGATCATAGTGAATCACGGAAGATGTGCATTCTGTTTGGACAATGCACTTTTGGGGAACGCGCAGGACAGGTAAGTAAATGTGCCCCAATAAGTCAAATGATGTACCTTCCAATTGAGTATGATCACAATATTTAACATCTTCAGGACTAGATATAATGGGGCCGATGTACTGAGACCGGTGCTTTGTGTCAGAATTTAAATCTGATTGGCCCAGATTTCAGCTATAGCCTGCACCAGTTTTCTTGCACAAGTTATAGTAAATGTATGCAGTCCGTGGTGTCCTTGGCCTGGCTTTTCTTGTCCCCTGCCACATCAGGTTAACTTTTCATAAATATTATGTGGCGCAAAAGGGCCAAAAAGTTGCAATTGCCATTGTGTGTGTGACAGAAATTATAACTTTTTCCAAAAAACTAGTGTACAAGGAATGAATCATTTGTAGACTTTTGCATGTCTACCAAAATATAGTTTTTTTCATCATTTAAATATTTTTATTATCATAATTTAAACGTTTTAAAACCCTTTTTAAACAGTGTTTGTCATCATCTATGTACCATGAATTTAGATACGTACAACAACTCACCACTCACTGTACCACTTCAACGGTGTGCTCGGTCAGCCACAAGACCCAGGATGTTCGTCCAAAGTAAAACAATCGTTCAGCTCTCCTCAGTGTAGAGAATATTCAACTTTATTTCTTTCTTAAAATTCGGTACAAGTACAATCCTATCATGACTAAAACCTGACTGATGCATGCGTAGTTTTCAATCTTGTACCAATGGAATTCTAAGCATGAAATAAGGTTGAATTTTTATCTACACTGAGGAGTACTGGACGACTGTTTTGCTTTGGAAATTTAGATATATTACAAGTATTTTTTAGGGTATTAATTAAACAACTTGTAGGGCAAATGAGTTTTTATAGTCATTTTTTTAATTTTATTTTTACTTTTATATCTACACTTGAGACTTTTATGTGTGTATTTTTTTTTTTTTTTTTACATTACAATTTCACACTGTAACTTGGGCATATCTACATTCCCACAAAAATAGTTGTCAATGTCTCGACTGTTCAGTATTACATTAGAACCGATAGCAGCCACCAAACTAACTAAATCCCTTAAATATAAATTAAAAAATGAATATAATTTTTTTTTAAATTGCAACAGAGTTCTTAATGATAGTTATCTTTTTTCTATGAAAAAATGAAAAGAGACAAAAAGTAGAAGTGAGGAATACTCACCAAATACTTTTGTTGAAATACACATTACAGATGTGTCACGGGTGCTCTCATGTCTTGGATCGTGGGCCCACCAGTGGTCCTACATGTGCCTTGGTCTCCAGCGGCATCAACTTACCTATCCCTGCTCCTGTCTCTGCTTCCTTGGCCGTGCGTACGTGTCCCCAACTCCTAGGGCGCGCACGTGCCTGCTTCAGAAGATTTAAAGGGCCAGCGAGCTCTTAATTGGCGCTTGCCATCTCCCAGAATGCTGTTTAAGCCTGCCTCTCCCTACACAACCTGCCATATCTATGTGCTATATGCCTCTGAGAAAGGTTGTATTGTTACCCTGTGCTTGTGTATTGACTTGTTGTGACCCCGGACCCATTTATGCTTCTTCGCTGCCTGACATTCTGCTTTGCATCTGATGTTGATCCAGTGTCACCTGTCCTGACCTCCTGGCTGTCCCCAACCACGAACTTGCCTTTCATTTCTGTACCTTGCCTTGGCTGTCATTGCAGACAAAGTCGCACCTGTGGAACAACCTGGTGGAACCACGCCGCAACAAGTCTAACCCACTTTGCCGCGGCCTCTGGTGAAAACCGCGTGCCACTTAGACTCTGGTCCCAAGTGTCGGCTTAATTCATCCGCGGTGGTCCAATGGGTCCACTACCTCTGGAGTCTGACAAGATGGTTACATTTATTTTTCATATATGAAAAAACTTAAACATCTAAAAGTTACAGGTAGCACTAAAAAATTTTCTAGACCTCTGTTTCTAGCATTTAACTGTTCCTGTACAGTGTTACCATAGAAATGTACTGAAAATATGAAAACCTGATTATGACTGATTGCTAAGAGGTCTAGTGGTGCTATGGTAACATTGACCCAAAGGAACATGCAGTCTTGTTCAGGGGTATAAGGAGATTTAGCATTTCTCATAGTTCAACTAACTTACAAGATAAATTCCATGTTTTCAAATTAAAGAATAGAGGATAAATCGTCTGATCGCTGGGAGTCTGACAGCTGGGAGAGCATTGACATGATGAATGTTTCCAAAGTTTGACAAAATGTTTAACTTAAGGGTAAATGCACATAATTATTTGCTTGGAGATTTAAGAGCCCAGTTGAACCTTCAGTTATTTTTAAAGTAATCCAGATTTAATTCATAGCAGTTCACATGGTGCAAATTTCAAAATCTATACAGTTGCTGTTAAGCAGCAGATTTTCATCACTTTTAAACCATGTGTAATCCAGACTGTATGCATTTACCTTGAATAGAATTTTGGTGATGGTCTGCAAATTACAATCTGTATTGTTGGACTTCATCAATAGAGGGAATGTATAGATATATTATAAGGCAATCATGTAAATGTATATGTACTTGAAATCAATGCCAAAATTATACATTCAGCAAAAATAACACCTCACATACTGTAGACTTTACAGGGTGCCAGAGGTGACACTCTGGGCCCTCTCAGTGGGCACTCGGGCTGTTGCCCCAGCACAGAATTCAACAGATAGGACTTAAGAGATCCTCCTGAAGGCCCAGATAGCCCAGGGCGTGAATTATTTTTTAAGTGAAGCATCTGGGCCTACCTGAGACTGCAGGAACAGAAGGTGTGGACATGGGCAGATTATCATTGGCACCATTGAAGCTCCTGCTCTTAGCTCCACAATTCTTCCTGGTTAGTGTGTTGTCAAGGGAACTCCAATGGCAATCTGAATTTACCCTCCTTCTGTCAACGATATTGGTGTCCCCGGGACTGTTGAAAGCTGCAGCACGGAGCAAGAAGATTTTAATAAGTTAAGTCTAGAATTGCTGTGTTGGCACTAATAAGTGGGTCTGGGTTGCAGTTTGGGCACGCGGTCTCCAAAAGGTTCGCCATCACTGTCCTAGAAGGTAATAAATCTAGCAATGAATATTTGGGACTATTTTTAAAAAAAAGTTGCACAAATCTCTCAATTTCTTGAGCTAGTGGAGTATTCTTGCACCAAAAAGTTGCTACTTTTTGCTGCCACTTTGGACAAAATTATGCTATTAACATCAACAAAATCTGGATTTACCAGATAAAGATAAACCAAGCACAGCTTTGAAAATCTCGGTCACAGCTAATTTTGCTGGGCAGATGAAAAAGTTACAAGTTTTTCCTCAAATCTGCCCAATCAATGTGGGGAATCAATGTGCCCAAAAAAGTCATATATAACTAAAAAAAGATAAAGAGAAAAAAAAGGAAGGATAAATAATCCCTAGTGTGTTATCCTGAGGGTGGGAGAGCCGGGCAGAATATCATGTATTATGAGCATGAATATTATGAGCCAAGGTTTCACACACTGCACTTCTAGTTTCAGGCCTTTTGGCAACATACTTCATCATAGTACATATCTCGTATAATTTAAGTTGAAAATCGCTAGCCTACAGAAGAAAAACCACATGATGTATTCCTGACCCGTTCTTATAGGTCACACTGGGATTGTATTTTCTGCAATTGCTGCATCATGCGTTCTAGAAAATATCTTTAAGTAGAAGCTTCTTGAAAATGCACTTCACTGGTTTGTGATCCGATTCAATTTGAACCAATTTCGTGTTGTGTACGTATTGATCGAACTTTCATCCAAGTACTACTGACAAGACTACATATTTTTTCACTTGGGTCTGAACATCCGTGACCATGATGCAAGAGTGACCTTCAGACACAGAATTGCTCCCACTCAGCAGCATTATTCTAAAGTGCTTCGAGCCTTCCTTTTTAGCCACTCTAATGTGATCACTAAATATAGTATCAGGTTAAAACAAAAGGGAAATTTTGTACATGAAGTGTTATTTGGTTACATTGTTCTTCAATTAAAAATAATTGTCACAGTTGTCATGGAAATTGTGAAAAGTGTCCTGTAGAAAATGTGCTAAAAGATCTGTTTTGTTGTAATGTTTTTGTATTGCGTTGTAGGTCGGGAAAACATCTTGATTCCCGCTTCTTTCATGAACAGTTTCTGTAAATATATTAAAGACATGAAAGAAAACAAATGCATCAAGTAAAGCTACTGTTTATCTTCCATCTTCGAGATTAATGCACAGTAACCTCCACTGCTCTTGAAGAAATAACCCAGCCAAGACTCTGTCAGCTCTTGAGTCACAAATAAAATAAATATATGGCCTTGTAGGTGAAGTACCTTGAATCATAAGCTTAACTTAAGTGCACTATCCTGTCCGGTTTCACTGGAAAAGCAGAGCACTGTCAATCGAGGCTGAGCAGTATTTACTGGACAAAGAGACTATGAGGGAAATTTCTCATGGCTTGTACACTAGTTTCTCCCTCCTCCCCATTCGACCCCTGCGCCAAGTGGCCATGATGGGACAGGGAGTGGGCTGGGCCTGGTCTATATCTAAGTGTATTGAGCACATTGTACACCAGTAGGAGGAATATTACAATGTGACAGATTCTTGTGTATTAGTGGCGGTATTGGACATTATAGCAGACCAAGCTTTTCCTTAGATTAAATCCAAAATCAAATGGTGTTCATATAGATATGAGTAAATTCCTTGACTGTGTATAACAAGCATTTACTGGATACATTTGACCATAAAAAGTAAAAGAAAGAAATACAAAGATGATACATTCTTAAGAACAAAATACTTTGGGGCACATTTACAGTTATTCTGGTGCTCCCTGAACTGCCCCTACAGAGTGCACCAACTTTTTTTTGGTGCACCTTTAATATAGGTCTTGCAACACACTTATGTCTGACTTTGCATGATAAATCTGGCGCACGGTCTGACTGAGCACTGGAACGCCTCTAATTTGTGTCACATGGTGCCTAGTGCAGCTTGCCCAAAAAATGGTTGTGTGCGACCCAATTATGGGGCAGATACTTCTTAAATACCTGCGCAAGCCGTTTGCACCTAAAATAATGTGCAAAGCCTGATGGAAAACTGTCACAAAGCCCTTAGTAAATGTGCCCCTTTGATTTTGGTTCTTGAACAATATTTCTTTGAAACAATTTTCCCAGAACCTATGCTCAATGTTGTTATAAATGTATGTCCCCATTGAACAAGTATAACAGAACATGGACTAAATTGCATATGGCTGCATATGCAAACCAACAATTATTCTTTCAACGGATGTTCAACCATCTACCTAC
The DNA here is from genome assembly GCA_019512145.1 of Engystomops pustulosus. Lineage (NCBI taxonomy): Eukaryota > Metazoa > Chordata > Amphibia > Anura > Leptodactylidae > Engystomops > Engystomops pustulosus. The sequence goes on along the minus strand of WNYA01000443.1, from coordinate 135,560 downwards.
TTCTTTAGTTGCATCATATAACATGTAAATAATAACATATTTTTAATTTAATTTGTTGGAGTTAAAAGAATCCATAGCACTATGTTAAACCTACTAATATAACACTACTATAGCCTGCAAGCAACCGGAACATGCAATGGTTTTGAAATAGTTGTCATAACATTTCCTGTGTTATTTTGCCGGCACCAGGGAGAAGAAACAGAATCATTCTCAAAACTCGCCAAGGAATAAGTCAAATGAAGAGTTTTAGTGTGATTGTTAAGGTTTTTAATTATACGGATTGGTGTAATGAGACTGCTAGGCCATCAATGGCAGTAGCGCTTTCGACTAGCAGGTCACCACAACGGGTCAGTAAGAACAAGAAGAAACACTGATGGGATTCTCTGTTGAGTCTATTGACTTTGGTCTATTGTGGTTCTTATTTTAAAGGTTTCAATTAAGAATAACCTAAGAAACAGGGTTTATGATTTCAGCTTTAATGAAGGCTACAAGGACACAGTGAGTACTGGCATGTCAAACACTGTTAAGCCTTAAGAAGGTTAATTTGTCCAATCCAAGGTCATCGTGTCAACACACAGGGTAAAGCATTATAGTAAAAGCAGAGCATAACACACAAATAAAGGTCATCTAAAATGGCTTCATGATTATACTATAAACCACATACAGTATCTAGTTCCACAGGGACATAAAGGTTTTAGTAATCTCTTTTATTTCAAAATAAGTTACTATATTAAAAAAGATCATTTTTCAACAAGATGTTTCAAAGCTTCTACAGAGAAGAATAGGATAACCTGATTTATTTTAAATTGACTTCATTATAGATGAATTTCTGAAGACTTAAATGGCAAACCTTGATGTCTCTTTTAGGAATAGGAAAATGTTTTAAACTGGCAGCAAAAAGACTTGAATAATGTATACATTTAATGTGGAACGTATAATGCTGATAAATTAGGAGAGTTTATTGCTCACACTAGTAAGTCCTGCCAAAGATGCTCTTAAAGGGAACCTGTCATAAGGAACATGCACAATAAACCTTACTTGCTGTGCCTTTGTTGCCTTTGTTACAAAGTGCAGCTCAGGTGTCCAAGCTTAAATTTGACTCCTCAGACCAGTAAAATCTTTCCCCAAACATTTTTTTGCTTTTGTCTATGTTGGCTCCACCCATTGCTTTTCCTACCGCCACATGACCACTCCCATCGCCAGGTGTGTGAAATGGTGAGAAGATCTGCAGTTCCCCACACAGTGCTCGCTGCTAAATACACTATGCGTCTTGATTACCTATACAAAGAAGTTTTTTAATATCTTGCTCAGTTTAGCCCAATAATGAAGTAGCTGTTTTCCCTGGCTAAGCTAATAAGCCCTGTGAAACCACCTTGGAAAAACTCCACTTATTTAAAGGTGGGGAGGGGCTCTCTCTGGAGGGAGGAGAAAGGGCGGTAATGTAATAGTGCTCTCCATGTGCAGCTGAGAGTTTACCAAAGTCTCCTAAACAAAATAGTGAGATAAAGTATTTCCCCTGTTCCCTACCTGTCCTTCCATCACAGTTTGATTTTACAGAATTTTTTCTCTCTGCACCACAAGCTATGTTATAAATTCCTCTGCAGCTACCCTCCCCGCCTTCTGCGTTCCACACTTACTGCACAAGAGAGAAGTTGTTAACCCCTAGAGCTACAACCATAAACTTCATGTAAATATTCTAATGCTGATCTATACTGTTCAGAAGTCTGCACTGGGGCCCTGCCTCTCCTAGTTACACCACTGGCTACCAGGCTTGTCACCATATGTATAAATTATGTTGTGTTCGGTAGATTTACTTGTAGGAATCTCACTGGATTTAATGCCAAATTAATTAATGAAATGGTCAATTGTGGGAAGACTAAATTTAATCAGCTTCAGGGCAAATACAGGAAGAGGTTAGCATCTGCCCACTTCACTGCTGCTGAAAAGTATTTTGACAAGTATCTTCAGAACAGAAAATGCAAAAACTCTGGAAAGAAATGGGCAAGCAATATTAGATGAGTATCTTTATGGTTGTTTTAAAGGAAAAATCACATGTGACAATTTGTTAAAAAATCTGAATGAAATCGTTTTGAGTCAAATACCACTCCATTTAAGTACATTGAAGCTGTTTTTTTGTAATATTTAGAAGAATTGCTAAGGCAACCTCTTCCCTCTGATCTTGATTGATGTCTCCGGAAAGGATGGTAAATAAAGCAGTGATGTTCATCAAGAGCAAGGGATGATTTTGGGAGAGAATGTTGCTAACAAAACAGGACTTTCAGTGTCAGCATTCATTAATCATTCATAAGTATAAAAAAGGTCAGTAAATAAAAAATAATCCATGTTGGTACGCTTAGTTAACAATTACAAATTTGGTAATCACTTTGCATCTGATGAAGGCTCAAGTCCTGAGCAGAAGCACATTGTGCTGTTTTTGAATAAAAACATGGTTTATGTCACATCGATTGATCCACTCCATCGTTTGGTACCCTGTTGCATATTGCATAGGGCCCATGGCTGTCTTAATCCGCCCCTGACCAGAAACCTTGAAGTACTATGACCTTTGTTCAAATGGAGTACTCCTACATCTATAACCCAGGATCAACAGGTGGCGTGCATCAGCTCATGCGCTATTTCATTACTTGCAGTGCTTTTCTCTGCTTGGATCTGTTCACACTACCTTTACAGCTGTACTAGCACTATGAGCAGTGGGAGGTGTAAGGCACCTGAGCACATTCACCACACCTTCAATCTGCTCCTGCCTCATCCTCCTCCCATACCACACCCACACAACCGACTGCAAACTAACCCTGTCCCCCCTTTCTTACACCCGTCCATTAACATGCTCTAAACTTGTACATGCTATAGACAACTGCCCTAGGATATCGTCTGCCATCTGTACTGACTAACCACATATATTGTTTTAGATTGATCATTTACAAATAATACAAACAATACAAATAATAATAATAATAATAATAATAAATACTCATGTCTACAGTTTTCAGAATGTTTTTGGCTTTTTTTTAATAATACAGGCTTTTCGTCCGTTACCCTGGTTAATTGTTATTTTCACACACTTGTCTAAACTCCCAATCGTACCCGTTCTACAGCTTGAAGCGAGAACAGTAGGTGGCCAGTTATCATTAATCACTGCTGAGAATTACCTTCAGTCAGAATTGATTCAAGACTCACTCGCAGAATTGATTATGAAAGATCTCAGAGTAACAACTAAAGTGTTGTAATTTTGTCATGGGTGGAAACATAGCGGTTCTTGAGAAAAGAACAGATATCTACAACCAGGATCGATACAATTAAAAAACAAACACAAATACAATCTTCCATTTCTTCCATACCCTTAGATGCACATGATAGCCACTGAAGTAAACAGGACCTATTCTTTGCTCCCTGATAAAATGCACAATATTAGAAATTCTTTGAGATACATTACGTTGATATTGGTTTGCGTGTCATGTTTCTTGGTTACTGTGGCTGTGGGACATGTTGTTCACTTAGCTTAAAATGATACAATGGGGCACATTTACTAACTAACAGTTTCACGGTCTTATTACTATGTGTAGTTGCCTGTGTATGTGTGCGGGGGATTTCTGCTGCCGTCTTTATAATCTGGCATTTCCGACAGAGTGCACCAACTTTTTTTTGGTGCACTTTAGCATGGGGTATGCACACTGTTGGACTCTGCATGATAAATAAGGCGCACGCTCTGACTGTGCAATAGATCGCCCCTTTCAGTGACAAAATATGGAGCGGACACTCTTAAATACAGTGTCAAACCAGTTTGCACATAAAATGATGTGCAAAGTCCAACAGAAAACTGGCACAAAGACCTTAGTAAATCTCTCAATAGAGAGAGAGGGTATTGCTCATGCTAGATCCAAATAGGTTACTATTTGGTGTTTTAAAGGGCATTACCACCAGATAGTATGTAAATGAGCCTGAGGGGCTCCAGGCTCCATTAAACCTATGGAGTCTGGAGTCAGGGTCATTTGCATACAGGTCTTCATCCTGGTGGTAAATGCCCTTTAGTGCTGAGCTACATTGGATCCAGGGTATATTTGTCCCACAATTCAGTATAAAAGATGGATATAAAGTCTTATTTGTCGTGAAAGCTCAATGGAACTTAGTAACACTGGTGTTTTAAATACCCGTTAAATCTATTTTTGTTTGCTCCTGTGTATAAATTAAAAAAGAGACACTCGCTTGATATTAATGGGTGTTAGTAATTGGACCACCCGTTTTGTCAGAGACTACTATTTACCTTATCTGCTAGTATTTCAGGTATAATTTACTTCTTACCACATTGTAAATAAAATCAGTCAACTGTGAGAAGCCCATACCCATACCCATATAAGTAAGGCAATACCAATTCTTTTACCCGTTCTGAGTGATGGAAAAAACATTAGGAAGGTGACAATTTTTTGGTTTAATTTACCTTAAACCATAAATTTTTTGCAGCGATCGGATTTTGGAGCATCGTGCCGGCTTGCACGCAATAGAAAACGGGGGGTGTGGCCATTGGACAACCCGACGGATTCGGACAACACGCAGGATTTAACATTTGAAATGTGTCACAAGACATGGACTTAAAGCAACAGGAAGAGAAGGTGAAATCCGGCGGGCAGACCCGAATCCTCGTCGGACAACGCACTGCGGGATGCAACAGGACGAGTAAGTAATTCTGCCCCATTTGAACACATTCATGTACTATGGATCTATCTTTTCTTTCTCCTCTTTCTTACTTCCTCTTTCTCTTCTTTTTTATGAACTATATTCATAAATAACTGTAATGTATGATCGTTTTTCATGTATATTGTATTTTTTCAGGGGATTTCCTACTGTAATTTGATTTGTAGAAATCATTTATTTGATTTATACCATAAACCATAGAGACAATATTTAATTGCAAATTAATGGATGATTGCTATGGGGTTTATTAAAGTAATTAGAAATATGAACCCCCTCTGCAATGCACAATGAAACGCTAAAGGAAACAGTTATTTATCATTTATATTAATAAAATTACAATGCTGGAAATATTCCCATATTAATGAGCGATTCGCCAGTTTGGGGACATAATATGGGATTTTAATGCATATATAGAACATAAAAAAGTAACATCTTTGGAATTGGGATTAAATGTCATCTTCTGACAACCGTAAGTTTTCTACAATGAAAAACAAATAAATTGTATGATATTAAATATAATCTTAGCAGTCTCCCGACTGAGATGATTCATTACATGAAGAGTAAAATACAAATAATAATCAATGATAGGCTCCAATGCATTATACATCATTCCAGCATAAAGTAAAATAGATGACATTTATTGCTATCCTATTTATGAACTATAATATTTAGGATTTATTGCGCTTACAATCTGTATTTCTTTATCAGGCAATACAATTATATGGTTTTATTCACAAGGTTTTCTCTATTTCCTCTAATAATGAATAAAATAATGTGCATCTACTCTTGGATTATTGGGTGTCTTGAAATCTTGGGCCATTCTGTTTGTCAGATTTATCATAATGGCTTTGACTGCTGATAAATCTTCCATATGATGTGTAAATGTCCTTGACATCCAACCAACTGCATACAATCATGATCCTGATTAAATGTTCTAGATATATACCAAATACAAATAATAATGCCATTCACTAATCGTCCTGTTTATACCAACCAATAAACAAAAAGGAAATTTATACAAATTTCAAATGACTCCTCCTAATGACCACACTTACACAAACCGATTTCTTTTCGAAGGAACCGTCACAGGATTTACTCCACTCACCTACTAGCCCCTTCTTTAGGACATGATGTGCCTTTCTGAATTCCCTTTTTAATTTGAAATCCATTTAACCCCTTATTGACGCGGACAGAAAAGGCTCTAGGACCAGGCATTTTTAAGGAATTTTCGTATGCGTCGGTTGAAGGCCATAATTTTTTTTTGCATGCTACCTTAAAATAATTTATGGTGTTTACTTCGGGAACATAGAGCTGATTAAAAATAATAAATTTCTTTCAATTTTATTTTTTTGGGGTGGGGGGCTAAATGTTATAGTTGTCTTATATATAAGGGGTTATTTACTAAGGGTCCTGCGGCTGCAACTTAGGTCAGATTTTCCAACATTTTCGGGGGGTTGTATGGCTGTGATAGGTATTTAGCAGGGGATTGTGTCGCATGCAATGATTGATTCTGGTGCAGATGCACCGGCTTTCATGCAACAGAAATCGGGAGGCGTGCATTTGACGATTCGACTGACTCAGACTGAGCACGGAATTTAACATTCAAATTGTGTCGCAAATCGAGCACTACATGCACCAGGAACAAGATGAACTTGAGCGGGGAGGAAGCAACTTGTGCAGGATAACGGGCGCACGATCTCAGTGAAGCGCGGGCACAGTGCATTTTCATAGGACAATGCACTTTAGGTGAACTCCTCTGGACGGGTAGGTAATTGTGCCCTTATGTATAGTCTAGGGCAAAGTTTTCCCATGTAAGTGAGGCATCTATAGAGGCCCTAGTTACATAGGAAATGACCACCTGTGACTGGAGATTGATCAGGAAAAGAAAACGTAGCACACATCCTATTTTGATTTTTATGCTTTCATTTTTTATTTTATGCATTTGTTTAGTATTTGCAGCTCCACCAAAAAACGGTTACAAAAGTCATATGATGCGATAACAGATCATAGGTTATTTCTAGCGACGTTTCGGTCTCAAACGACCTTTGTCAAGCGTGATCTGGGTTGAAAACTGTATGGGCTCAGGTGGAGAGAGGGCCTCTCTCTCACCTGAGCCCATACAGTTTCAACCCAGATCACGCTTGACAAAGGTCGTTGAGACCGAAACGTCGCTAGAAATAACCTTGATCTGTATACGCATCATAGACTTTTGTAAAACCGTTTTTGGTGGGGAGCTGCAAATACTAAACAAATGCATAAGAAATAAAAAATGAAAGCATAAAAATCAAAATAGGATGTGTGCTCGTTTTCTTTTCCTGCATATTGGGACTGAGGACCCGACGTAAGCACCACCCACACATTTTTTCAGGAGTGCGGTACCCCTGTTTTCTAGACTGGAGATTCTGATCAGAGCTGGACTGTTTCTGTTTCTGTGCTCACTGACGTCTATAGAGGGGTCCCAGAGGAGTAATACTATACAAAACTCCCCTAAAGTCAGGCAAATATGACTCTCTCATCATTTTGTACACAAGATGAGTCAAGTTTAGTGGTATGTCCATTCAGAAACTCCTATCTTTAGTTCGATAATTCCTAGAAACAGGCTTGTTGTACCATAATAATAATAAGGATCTCATCTTTAGATTCCATCAGTGGGAGTACAGAACTGTGCATATAAGCTGGTAAAAAAAAAAAAAAAACAGACAGGAACTGGATTCTATTTTCAGCTTGTAATTCCAACTAGGTCTTTAGCTGTCTGTACTTCTGATTCTGTAGCTCACAACGCCATCTGAAAGATGAGGGTTCTTATTGTCACAGTCTCTGGGGATAGTCAGTGGAATCCTGGACCACCCGGGGGATAACAACACACGCGCAACCCGAGAGCGGAGTCTAAGTGAACTCCGGTCTTCGCCAGAGCCCGCCGCAAAGCGGGTGCGACTAGGCCCACGGTGGCAGCCAAGTGAGGGACACAGGGCAGGCAGGAACCGGGAAGGCAAGACCTCAGGATGGCAGGACCTCGGGATGGCAGGACCTCGGAAGGACGACTGGCAGGACTTGGAAGGACAGCTGGCAGGACCTCAGAAGACCACTAGGATACTGGAATGCCACAGGCTTGCAGGACCACCACAGGATTGCAGGACCACCACAGATTGCAGGACCGCCACAGGATTGCACAACCGCCAAGGAAGCAGGACCGCCACAGGATTGCAGGACCGCCACAGGATTCAGGAACACGGGAACACGGTAATCACCACAGGAACATGGAATCACACAGAAACACAGCATCACAGAATACACCAAAAACACGGGAATCACAGAATACCGGAGGCGTCTGGAAACGCTCAGGAACACAGGGGCTTTCTTCAGTAACAGGACATGAAGATCCGGCAGGGATGCTGGGAGTCGCCGCCGGCTATATAGCCGAGCCGGGAATGCCAGATCCAATAAGAGGACGATGCCCTTAAGGTTGGGAGAAGTCCTGCGCCCCCCCCCCCTCCCTAGTTGGCGGGAGAGCAACTGCAGGAAAGAAGCATGCGGCCTAAACGCTAGGAGCCGAGTGCAGGACCGGAGCCAGGAGAGGTAAGTAGGGCTGGAGAGCGGGGACCACGGCGCAGGCACGGGTGCACCCTCAATCCATACCGAGAATCGGGTGTAACCGTGACAAACTTTCTTTAAAATGACATCAGTATCATGTTTCTAGGTGCTATAGAACAGAAGATAGGGGTTCTGCAGTGACACTAGCCTGGCCAATAAACCGGGGTGAGATTTCCATTAAAAGAGGGAATTCTAGAAAGGGCATTCCATACCTATATGAGGAGTGGGTAAAACCTGGTTGGCAGATTCTCTAAAAAAGGTAGTATGTTTACCTATTTTTTCCTGAGGTTATAGTGCCGAATATTTGCACCATTACCGGTACCCTTATGTGATCTTAGCAAAAAAAAAAGCATAGACATTTCTAAAAGATTTTTGACAGTGGCTTTAGGGTTGTCACAAATGTCACTTGTGTTTAGGGCAGCGTTCATGATACAATTGAGACATTGGGTTACATACTTCACCCATCGAAGGTCTTCACTAAGAGTATATGCCAGATAGTAAGATACAATATGCTGTGTTTTGCGTCCATATAATATAACCATATACCATCATCTCACCACATTGAGAGAATATTACCGTAGTTGATTGCTCTATGTTTTTCTATCCATCATAAAGTGCGACGCGGCATTCAGAAGCATCCCAAAAGCGAACAAGGATCCTGTCTCAATAGTTTCCTCCAAGATAATCTTCACCATATCAGAAAACTTTTGATAGTGTGTCAAATTTGTGACTAGGCCTAATTGTAAAACTTCAGTGGCTTTATTATGCCTAGGGCTTAAGATTTCAATGTGCATCATTATACATATTTTTTTTTACTGTGGTAAGCTGGGCTAGGTCTACCTCCTATTTATTTATTTTTAATTCTTTTTAATACTACAGTATAATACTGTTAACCAATACAGTTTTTTAAAATTCTACATTTACAAGTGTACCATTAAATCCTGGTAAAAAGATACAAAAATTGTTATCAGACAAGCCGAGGTGCAAGCCTTGGACTTCCCACTGCATTCCCTGTCTCTTGCCCCAAACACCCCACGTACCCCAGCCGGCAGACCCCTGGCTGGACATGATAGCCACTGAAGTAAACAGGACCTATTCTTTTCTCCCTGATAAAATGCACAATATTAGAAATTCTTTGAGATATACATTACATTGATATTGGGTTGCTTGTCATGTTTCTTGGTTACTGTGACTGTGAGACATGTTGTTCACTTAGCTTAAAATGATACAATGGGGCACATTTACTAAGAACAGTTCAGTCTTTACTATGTGTAGTTGCCTGTGTAGTGTGCAGGGGGATTTCTGGCGCCCGTTCTTTATGAATCTGGCATTTCCGACAGAGTGCACCAACTTTTTTTTGGTGCACCTTTAGCATGGGGTATGCACACTTCTGTTGGACTCTGCATGATAAATGAGGCGCACGCTCTGACTGTGCAATAGAACGCCCCTTTCAGTGACGAAATATGGAGCGGACACTTCTTAAATACATGTGCAACCAGTTTGCACATAAATAATGTGCAAAGTCCAACAGAAAATTGGCACAAAGACGTTAGTAAATCGGCCCCAATAGAGAGAGAGTATTGCTCATGCTAGTATCCAAATAATTTACTATTTGGTGTCTTAAAGGGCATCTACCACCAGACTGTATGTAAATGAGCCTGAGGGGCATGATAGCCACTGAAGTAAACAGGACCTATTCTTTTCTCCCTGATAAAATGCACAATATTAGAAATTCTTTGAGATATACATTACATTGATATTGGGTTGCTTGTCATGTTTCTTGGTTACTGTGACTGTGAGACATGTTGTTCACTTAGCTTAAAATGATACAATGGGGCACATTTACTAAGAACAGTTCAGTCTTTACTATGTGTAGTTGCCTGTGTAGTGTGCAGGGGGATTTCTGGCGCCCGTTCTTTATGAATCTGGCATTTCCGACAGAGTGCACCAACTTTTTTTTGGTGCACCTTTAGCATGGGGTATGCACACTTCTGTTGGACTCTGCATGATAAATGAGGCGCACGCTCTGACTGTGCAATAGAACGCCCCTTTCAGTGACGAAATATGGAGCGGACACTTCTTAAATACATGTGCAACCAGTTTGCACATAAATAATGTGCAAAGTCCAACAGAAAATTGGCACAAAGACGTTAGTAAATCGGCCCCAATAGAGAGAGAGTATTGCTCATGCTAGTATCCAAATAGGTTACTATTTGGTGTTTTAAAGGGCATCTACCACCAGACTGTATGTAAATGAGCCTGAGGGGCTCCAGGCTCCATTAACACCTATGGAGTCTGGAGTCAGGTTCATTTGCATACAGGTCTTCATCCTGGTGGTAAATGCCCTTTAAGTGCTGAGCTACATTGGATCCAGGGTATATTTGTCCCACAATTCAGCTATAAAAGATGGATATAAAGTCTTATTTGTCGTGAAAGCTCAATGGAACTTAGTAACACTGGTGTTTTAAATACCCGTCTAAATCTATTTTTGTCTGCTCCTGTATGTATAAATTAAAAAAGAGACACTCGCTTGATATTAATGGTGTTAATGTAATTGGACCACCCGTTTTGTCAGAGACTACTATTTACCTTATCTGCTAGTATTTCAGGTATAATTTACTTCTACCACATTGTAAAATAAAATCAGTCAACTGTGAGAAGCCCATACCCATACCCATATAAGTAAGGCAATACCCAATTCTTTTACCCGTTCTGAGTGATGGAAAAACATTAGGAAGGTGACAATTTTTTGGTTTAATTTACCTTAAACCATAAATTTTTTGCATGCGATCGGATTTTGGAGCATCGGTGCCGGCTTGCACGCAATAGAAAACGGGGGGTGTGGCCATTGGACAACCCGACGGATTCGGACAACACGCAGGATTTAACATTTAGAAATGTGTCACAAGACATGGACTTACAAGCACCAGGAAGAAGAAGGTGAAATCCGGCGGCAGACCCGAATCCTCGTCGGACAACGCACTGCGGGATCGCAACAGGACCGAGTAAGTAATTCTGCCCCATTTGAACACATTCATGTACTATGGACTCTATCTTTTTCTCTTCTCTCCTTTCTTACTTCCTCTTTCTCTTCTTTTTTTTATGAACTATATTCATAAATACTGTAATGTATGATCGTTTTTACATCGTATATTGTATTTTTTCAGGGGATTTCCTACTGTAATTTGATTTGTAGAAATCATTTATTTTGATTTATACCATAACCATAGAGACAATATTTAATTGCAAATTAATGGATGATGCTATGGGGTTTATAAAGTAATTAGAAATATTGAACCCATCTGCATATTGCACAATGAACCGCATAAAGGAAACAGTTATTTTTATCATTTATATTAATAAAATTACAATGCTGGAAATATTCCCATTATTAATGAGCGATTCTGCCAGTTCTGGAGACATAATATGGGATATTTTAATGCATATATAGAACATAAAAAAGTAACATCTTTGTGTAATTGGGATTAAATGTCATCTTCTGACAACCGTAAGTCTTCTACAATGAAAAACAAATAAATTGTATGATATTAATATATAATCTTAGCAGTCTCCCGACTGAGATGATTCATTACTATGAAGAGTAAAATACAAATAATAATCAATGATAGTCTCCAATGCATTATACATCATTCCAGCATAAAGTAAAATATGATGACATTTATTGCTATCCTATTTATGAACTATAAAATATTTAGGATTTATTGCGCTTACAATCTGTATTTCTTTATCAGGCAATACAATTTATATTGGTTTATTCACAAGGGTTTTCTCTATTTCCTCTAATAATGAATTAAATTATAATGTGCATCTACTCTTGGATTATTGGGTGTCTTGAAATCTTGGGCCATTCTGTTTGTCAGATTTATCATAATGGCTTTGACTGCTTGATAAATCTTCCATATGATGTGTAAATGTCCTTTGACATCCAACCAACTGCATACAATCATGTATCACTGATTAAATGTTCTTAGATATATACCAAATACAAATCAATAATGCAATTCACTTAATCGTCCTGTTTATACAACCCAATATAACAAAAGGAAATTTATACAACATTTCCAAATGACTCCTCCTAAATGACCACACTTACACAAACAGATTTTCTTTTCGAAGGGAACCTGTCACCAGGATTTACTCCACTCACCTACTAGCCCCTTCTTTTAGGACATGATGTGTCCTTTCTAGAATTCCCTTTTTAATTTGAAATCCCATTCTAACCCCTTAGTGACGCGGACAGAAAAGGCTCTAGTGACCAGGCATTTTTAAGGAATTTTCGTATGCGTCGGTTTGAAGGCCATAATTTTTTTTTGCATGCTACCTTAAAATATTTTATGGTGTTTACTTCGGGACACATAGAGCTGATTAAAAACATAATAAATTTCTTTTCAATTTTATTTTTTTTGGGGGTGGGGGCTAAATGTTATAGTTTGTCTTTATATATAATGGGGTTTATTTACTAAGGGTCCTGCGGCTGCACTTAGGTCAGATTTTCCAACATTTTCGGGGGTTGTATGGCTGTGATAGGTATTTAGCAGGGGATTGTGTCGCATGCAATTGGATTCTGGTGCAGATGCACCGGCTTTCATGCAACAGAAATCGGGAGGCGTGCCATTTGACGATCCGACTGACTCAGACTGAGCACGGAATTTAACATTCAAATTGTGTCGCAATCCAGAGCACTTACATGCACCAGGAACAAGATGAACTTGAGCGGGGAAGCAACTTGTGCAGGATAACGGGCGCACGATCTCAGTGAAGCGCGGCACAGTGCATTTTCATAGGACAATGCACTTTAGGTGAACTCCTCTGGACGGGTAGGTAATTGTGCCCCTTTATGTATAGTCTAGGGCAAAGTTTTCCCATGTAAGTGAGGCATCTATAAGAGCCCTAGTTACATAGGAAATGACCACCTGTGACTGGAGATTCTGATCAGAGCTGGACTGTTTCTGTTTCTGTGCTCACTGACGTCTATAGAGGGGTCCCAGAGGAGTTAATACCTATACAAAATCTCCCCTAAAGTCAGGCAAATATGACTCTTCTCATTCCATTTGTACACAAGATGAGTCAAGTTTAGTGGTATGTCCATTCAGAAACTCCTATCTTTAGTTCCATAATTCCTAGAAACAGGCTTGTTGTACCATAATAATAATAAGGATCTCATCTTTTAGATTCCATCAGTTGTGAGCTACAGAACTGTGCATATAAGCTGGTAAAAAAAAAAAAAAAACAGACAGGAACTGGATTCTATTTTCAGCTTGTAATTCCAACTAGGTCTTTAGCTGTCTGTACTTCTGATTCTGTAGCTCACAACGCCATCTGAAAGATGAGGTTCTTATTGTCACAGTCTCTGGGGATAGTCAGTGGACTCCCTGGACCACCGCGGGGGATAACAACACTAGCCGCAACCCGAGAGCGGAGTCTAAGTGAACTCCTGGTCTTCGCCAGAGCCCGCCGCAAAGCGGGTGCGACTAGGCCCACGGTGGCAGCCAAGGTAGGGACACAGGGCAGGCAGGACCACGGGAAGGCAGGACCTCAGGATGGCAGGACCTCGGGATGGCAGGACCTCGGAAGGACGACTGGCAGGACCTTGGAAGGACAGCTGGCAGGACCTCAGAAGACCACTAGGATACTGGAATGCCACAGGCTTGCAGGACCACCACAGGATTGCAGGACCACCACAGGATTGCAGGACCGCCACAGGATTGCACGACCGCCACAGGAATGCAGGACCGCCACAGGATTGCAGGACCGCCACAGGATTCAGGAACACGGGAACACGGTAATCACCACAGGAACATGGGAATCACCACAGAAACACAGCAATCACAGAATACACAAGAACACGGGAATCACAGAATACACGGAGGCGTCTGGAAACGCTCAGGAACACAGAGGGCTTTCTCTTCAGTAACAGGACATGAAGATCCGGCAGGGGATGCTGGGAGTCGCCAGGCTATATAGCCGAGCCGGGAATGCCAGATCCAATAAAGAGGACGCTGGCCCTTTAAGGTTGGGAGAAGTCCTCGCGCCCCCCCCCCCTCCCTAGTGGCGGGAGAGCACGACTGCAGGAAAGAAGCATGCGGCCTAAACGCTAGGAGCCAGAGTGCAGGCCGGAGCCAGGAGAGGTAAGTGAGGGCTGGGAGAGCGGGGACCACAGCAGCAGCAGGCACGGGTGCACCCTCAATCCATACCGAGAATCGCGGGTGTAACCGTGACACTTATCTTTAAAATGACATCAGTATCATGTTTCTAGGTGCTATAGAACAGAAGATAGGGGGTTCTGCAGTGACACTAGCCTGGCCAATAAACCTGGGTGAGATTTCCATTAAAAGAGGGAATTCTAGAAAGGGCATTCCATACCCTATATGAGGAGTGGGTAAAACCTGGTGGCAGATTCTCTAAAAAGAGTAGTATGTTGTACCTATTTTTTCCTGAGGTTATAGTGCCTGAATATTTAGCACCAATTACCGGTACCCTTTAGTGATCTTAGCAAAAAAAAAAAGCATCAGACATTTCTAAAAAGATTTTTGACAGTGGCTTTTAGGGTGTGTTCACAAATGTCACTTGTGTTTAGGGCAGCAGTTTCATGATACAATTGAGACATTTGGGTTTACATACTTCACCCATCGAAGGTCTGCAATAAGAGTATTGCCAGATAGTAAGATACAATATGCTGTGTTTTCCGGTCCATATACATATATACCATATACACTCATCTCACACCATTGAGAGAATATACAGTAGGTTGAGTCTGCTATGTTTTTCTATCCATCATAAAGTGACGCCGGGCATTCAGAAGAATCCCAAAAGAGAACAAAGGGATCCTGTCTCAAATTAGTTTCCTCCAAGATAATCTTCACCATATCAGAAAACTTTTTAGATTTGTCAAATTTGTGAACTAGGCCTTAATTGTTAAAACTTTCAGTGGCTTTATTATGCACTAGGGCTTAAGATTTTCAATATGTGCATCATTATACATATTTTTTTTTACTGTGGTAAAGCTGGGGCTAGGTCTACCTTCCTAATTTATTTACTTTTTTAATTCTTTTTTAATACTACAGTATAATACTGTTAACCAATACAGTTTTTTAAAATAAATTTCTACATTTACAAGTGTAACCATTTAAATCTTGGTAAAAAGATACAAAAACTTGTTATCAGACAAGCCAGAGGTGCAAGCCTTGGACTTCCCACTGCATCTGTCCCTGTCTCCTTGCCAAACTGTAAGTGACAACTGGATGACAGTCCCTACCCTTAGTACATGTACAGAAAGGATGAACAAACAAAGAAACAAAAAGAAGAAAGCAAGGTCAGGCTTAAACTAAGATGGCGGTGAGATACAGAAGGGAGAGACAAATAGAATAGGCAAAAAGGTCCAAGCAAGGGTCACAAAACACAGCAAAAGGTTAATAGATAATGTAGAAATACAAGCACCAAGATAATAGTCTAACCAGCACTGAATACAGTGAGAGGTGAGTGTAAACAGAGTGAATAGCTGCCGCCATGGCAGCTGATTGTTGTGGTTATCCAATACATTTGAGACACCGCCGCTCTGAGATATAGCCAGATGAATACATAGCTAAACACCTGGGTGGGGTACTAGGCATAAGAAGTTCTGCAGAGTTGCTCTTGAAGAACAGTTCTAAAAATTATTAATCATTTCATCAGGCATTACCTTATAGAGTTAATCAGCTATTCTGGCTGATAACAGAATAATCCACCTGAAGAATGCTTCTTTTTAATATATTGAGTAGTTGAGAACATTTAGTTTCTATGTCCTCTCTATGGACTGCAGATGGGCTTCATTATAACATTTGTGAAGCTTAATTTAGGAAATACTTCTGGTGTTCTCATATGTTACAGCTTACGGACATGTCACAATTCTCATTTTATAACAACGCAATGTTCTCTCTCTATTGATTGAATAGCTTATTTATTCCAACTATGCCGAAATAATTCTGCAATAAATACCAAGCAAGAACAACGTGTTTCCTTGTTATTGAAATGTAAAAGTAGCAGGAAAGAAAAGACATAAGAGATGTTATACATAATAATATTCCTTATAATTTTTTTCATAAATTTGCAAACAGTTCTGCTACCATAGCTTGCACTGATATAGAGTAATATCTTGTCTTCTGACCCTTTCATATCAGCAGTGGCTTTTCAGATTTTGCTGGTTGTCCTTGGAAACAGGCTGAAGGTCATTTATGACCCGACTCTAACTAATTGTCTGCAAATCACTCTAGAAGCAGAAAATTGTATTGTGGGATTTTTATGAGAAAACATCATATTGCTGAATCTGTATCATATTCACTGCAAATAAAGTACAAAACTAAGCTGTTTATTACTCAGTGTAGATTTTCACTGAAGATGTGGGTGTTTTTTTTGTATTTTTGCTAAACCAGTTTTCTTTTACATTTCTGAAGTAGCTTGTAGCTTTACTAGAAATACATGGTACAAGAAAATGAGGCCTGGCGTTTGGCGTACACGGAATAGACAAATGGCACATTTATCACAGCTTGAATGCCTGAAAACAGTATAAGATGTTTTGCACAATCCCCAGCGCAAATGCCAGGAATTGTGACTTCTACCTCCTGGAGGGGGTGTTGCCGCCCAGACTATGGTGCTATTCCACACCAGGTCAAACCTGGCATAGAAGAGCTTTGTTTGGGAAGCACATTGCTGTGTTACCAGCCGGCTGGATTTATCAGCAAGCCGGAGCCTCATCATAGTTCTGGAGGGCAAAGCCAGCATCATACTCTGGCCCAATTAGCGCCAGCTTATCAAAGATGTGCCCCATGGTTTTCTACCCTGCATGCCATGCTTTATGGAAAAGTGGCATTCTGAGGCACAGGACGGGCTGGGGATAGTCTTACCAGTCAAATTTATAACCAACTCCAGAGTAGCTGAAAAAAGGTTATTACTGAAATTTACATCAGTAGTTGGAACCTCCTAGTACAGTGGTGGCAAACCTATGGCACGGGTGCCAGAGGTGGTACTCAGAGCTCTCTCAATGGGCACCTGTGACAGAGAAGGGAGTAATAAGTTACTGCTTAAATTGTCCCATCAGCACTTTGCGAAAAATACATGGGTTTTGGTTGTAGTTTGGGCACTCAGTGTGTAAAAGGTTTGCCATCGCTGTCCTAGTAAATCCAGGACGTTTCGGGGACAATGCAGCAATTCTCCATTGTCTGCAGGTAACTGTTATTTGAGAACCTCAACTCTGTCTAAAACAAAGGTTTCCAAATTTTCAGTAGTTCACATTTTGGGTGATTTTTTACCCGAAAATCAATATTTCTGAAACATTAAAAGCCTAGAAAAATTAAGAAGTTATGAATTTATATGAACAGACGATTGTATATCAATCGACTTGTCCATAACAGATTTCTATCCGTGTTTTTTAGTTTTCTCTTAAACAAAATGGGCTGATGGTGTCAGTAACAGAAGTCGTGAACAGAAATCTGAAGGCGCAGTCTAATTACTTCACGAAACTGTTTAACCAGAGTGCATGCATTTACAATATATGTCATCATATCTGATTCCAAGTGATGACAAGTGCATTTATACGGAACACACAAAGAAAATAATTATTCCCCAAGGAAATCCCTTAGACATCACTTCAACTCAAGCCATTTTCTACTTTATTCTTTCTGAAAATATATTTGATATAAATTAGTGATTTAATCATCTCTATCAGTAATTCAAAAGATCCTTAGAGAATTTTACAAAGCCTAGTGCCCTTACCCTAAGTAGACACACTTCAAGATAGTGGACACACGCTGAACCTCTACAAGAATATTAAGAGCCCTGGAAGTACTGGGAAAATATAGCAGGAAATAATTATTAAGATGCTGTATAATTAAAATTTTCACAGCATGAAATGTGCATTTTCAGTAACAAGGACATAGGTTTATCCATGACTCAAACCTTAAACTTGCTGTAACGTATGTGAAAAATATTTTCAGCCGATTCATATCGTGGTTAAACTGTGTCTGTCACATCAAAAAAATGTTTGGATATTATTGGGAAGGATAAAGATTTGATTTATTGTTTAAAGTTATAGTATAAGTGTAATTCTTCTTGTGATCAATAGAATAGTTTAAAAGCTTAAAGGGGTTTTCACATGAAGCAAGTTAGGCCCTATCCACAGGTTAGCGACTGCCTGCTGCGGCCAACTCCGTGCTGCTACGAGGTGTGCAGCGGGGGTACATTGGACACCTGTTCTTGTGATCCATGGGGATCACTAAGACCCCCACTGATCAGTAAGTGAACTTGCTTTGTGGGAAAATGCCTTTAACCATTTATTTCTGCACCTGTTTTCCATGCTAATGCCCTAATATATATTTATATATCATATATATAAAAGTCAAAACTCACCTTTACGGCACCCCCCCTCCCCCGCAGTTCGTGCGCAGCGGGTGCACAGTTATGATGTCAGCCACCACTGTGCAAACTGTCCATATACTACACATGGCTGGCTATATACTACAAGGGCTGGCTATTTTATAATGGTGGCTGGCTATATACTAAAGGGGGATGGATGGCTATATAGTAAAGGGGGCTGGCTATATACTTAAGGCGACTGGAAAGCTATATACTAAAGTGGACTGACAGGCTATATACTAAAAGGGGCTGGCTATATACTAAAGGGGTCAGGCAGGCTATATACTAAAGGGGGCTGGCATGCTATATACTTAAGGGGGATGGCAACAATAAACTAAAAGGGGCTGGCAGGGTATATACTAAAGGGGTCTGGCTATATACTAAAGGGAATGGCCATATACTACAGGGGGCAGGCTATATACCACAGTGTGCTGGATATATACTAAAGGGGGCTGGCTGGCTATACAATAAAGACGGTTAGCTTTATAACTGACTTTTCATGGCCCATGTGCACTTTTTTGCTACTTTTTTGCGCTTAAGAAAATTATGGCATGGTTGAGCTCTTTGCAGTGTTCCCAGAGTTAGGGCCTGATTCCAGATGTGGAAGTTGCACATTTTTTTAAGTGGCTAATTTTGATTCACATCCACACATGCCCCCTAGGAAATAGCTTAGAGGTGTTGCAGATTTTCTTTGCGACTTTTGTGTAAAAAGTTGTAAATTCCCTCGACTCCTGAAATGCCAGATGTATTTATAAAGAAAACCATTAAGATTTCACCATCTGAAAAGCCAAGCAAATGCAAAAATGCAGACACACAATGCCAGACTTAAGCTACATGCGCCTCATTGTGTCTCATACAACATTTTAACATAGGGTAAAACATTTTTTTCACAAATAGGTATTGTTTTGGATTAAGGTGTTTTCAACTTGGATGGTTGAGATAGCTTTAGGTAGGTTGCAGCCATTCAATCCAAATCCAACATATTGCATGGTTGCCAGGCCAGTTTGGATAAGTTAAGATTAGGTATAATATAGGCTTAAAAAAACAAAAAATGTTAAAGTGTTGTATCAGGAACACTTTATTTAATAATGAAAAGCATTGTTCTCAGGAAAACCAACCTCTTTTGGGACTATAGATACCCCTATTTAAAAATACAGAGACCTAGCAACTTCTTCAGAACCTTGCTTAGTGCAGCCATACATACGTCCCCCATAGGCCAGCAATGGCCACACGGAGCTCTGTAGATGAGGAAAAGGACATGTCCTATCTTTCCCCCATGTTACTGGCTGTACACAATGCATTGCAATGGAGAGGGGAGGGGTCATATCTCCTCCTCTCCATCACTGCTGATGTATTCCCGTCTGGCCATAGCAGCTGAAAAGAGTGCTGCTCCATATCCCTCTGCTTTATTCCTGTGATATATATTTTTGAGTGTACAAAAATTGTTAGTAAGCACAATAAAAATATGAACACTTCAGTGTTATTTAATGAACATATTAGTTATAAAGTACATGGTCAGAAACATGTTATGTTAGGATGAGAGGTCATATCAAAAAGGAAGCGCAGTATGTACTTTGTATCATGGAATTAAAACTCTGATCAGGTAAAGTGGTATTCCTCTTAATAAGGTGCACTGTCAGAAAGGTCTCTCTCAAGACATGAAAGATGTACAGGCCCTGAGCGTATTCAGAACATCTATCCCTGTCTACTTTCCAGGTCCTGCGCTAAACCACGGGTGGAAACTGGGTGACAGTCCCTACTTTTGGTATGTGCACAGAACAGATGACAAAAAGATGGAACTAAAGTCTGATAAATTGGGTAAAAACCAAAATGGCAAAGAATAGTCAATTACAGCAATAAGCACTACAGAGAAATTATATAATATTTCTTTTGTAGAAAGTGAAAAAAGATAAAATCAGACATGTATATATCTTTTTGTCATTTTACTCTCAATTGTACTTATGTTTCAGATATTTAGACAAAATGTCCTTCATCTCCATTATTTTCACAGTTTGGCCATTTAATGTGTCTAATTATCGAGCTCTAATCATTTCTAAAGTTACAATACAATGTGTGGGGAGGAAATCTTTCCACTGTTTGTCAAATTCTTTGCCACATAGATCCCCTGCTGGCACATTTGACAAAGTGAAGCCTTTTATTTGTTTTAATGGTTTTAGAGAATAAAACTGTTCCTAAAGGTATGATTCAGTTTTTCCTAAGGTGTACTGCATTCACAGTGATCCGTATTTATTTCATAGGAGTACTTTGTGCCAAAGGTCAAACCTTTCAGGTAACATGCCATTTTATTACATGGAGGTACAAATGAATAGGATTTACTTTACATGCTCATTCCTTATCCTTTAAATTACAAAATAATTTTGACAGTCAACTTATCATGAAGTTAGAAGACATACAGCTCTATGGAGGTGGATTTATTATGACTTGCACTGAAGTAGAAGCCATGAAAAAGTAAAAACTCCTAAGTCAAGGCCAGGAATTGAAACTTCTCCTCCCTTACACACAGCATTAAAAGTTGAAAGTTGTAGCATAATTCTAAGCCAGGCAGAAGAAATCCTCCCCATAAGCCCACATGGATGGTTGGATATAAAATAGTTTGTTAGCACCTTTATGCTTTAGGTAATATATTTGGAAGGTTTTCTGAGAAAACTTTTTTTTTTCAACAATTTATATGATATTTGTATTAACTTCTTATACGTGCCTTTTTATACTTGTTTTATAGTTATCGTATTTTAGTTTTACAGTGTATAGTATTATGTGATTTTATCACAAAGTGGTTGATGAAGTGTATTTTTAGTGGTGAAAAATGTTGTTACTTGTATGTCGATACTTATTTGGTAATTTGATATCTATCTCAGTCAGCTTCATTTTATTTTAAGAGCAATATATAACCTGAAAACACTCCTCAACAGTACAGAGCTAAATTGAAAGCGTAGGTCCTCAATGAAATGAAGAAATTCCCTCATTGTTGGTATACCAATTTATTTAATAGTACTAAAAGTACTGTATAGACTTGTGTATAAGCTGAGTTTTTCAGCAAAAAAAAAATATATTGAAAAACCTCACCTTAGCTTAGAAACGAGTTTATAAAAAAAGAAACTTGCATACTTACCTGCCGATGCTCCCCAATGCTCTGTGTGGCTCCTCTTTCTTCTTCTCTTCACTCATAATAGACCAGCACACTATGGCGTCAGCCACTGCATTATAATGTGTGCCAGCAGGAAAAAGGAAGAGAAATGGAAGAGGAGTCGCAGAGAGCATCGTGGGGAGCATCGGAAGGTGAGTATCCAAGAGTATGCAGAGGCTGCCGGGCATTTTATTACTAGGGGGGGGGGCTGATGCTGGTAATTTAATTATAGGGGCTGGGACATTTAATTATAGATGCTGGGCATTTCATTACTCAGAGAAGCTAATAAATTTTCTACCCTAGGCTTATACTTGAGTCAAGTTTTCACAGTTATCTGTGGTAAAATTAGGGGCCTCGGTTTAGAAGCGGGTCAACTTATACTTGAGTATTTACGATATATCTAAAATAATTATATGCAAAACTATGCATCACCTGAGCCCTACCTCTGAAGGATCAATAAAATCCATCAGTAGGCCCACTATCTATTCTGACTTTAACTGTCTTTTTAAGATGCAAATATATACTGCTGTATTGACCCTGCTTATTTCTTACCACATTACTATGTAACATTATTGAACAGTTTTCTTAGTATACATTGCAAGAATGCATAGTTCTTCTAAAGAAGATGCCTCAAGAAAAGCACGCTCACTGGAAAAGACTGGTGTTCCATACATCAGTTTAAACCTTGCAGTAAAATTGGCAAAATTGCCATGTTTCATAATAAATCAGGTAAAATGAAAACATGTGTAAA
Organism: Engystomops pustulosus; assembly: GCA_019512145.1. NCBI lineage: Eukaryota > Metazoa > Chordata > Amphibia > Anura > Leptodactylidae > Engystomops > Engystomops pustulosus. The sequence goes on along the minus strand of WNYA01000443.1, from coordinate 112,959 downwards.
GAATTCACAAAATAAGATTAAAATCTGTCTTTTAGAGGACTAAAATAAGTTATATACCAATTTCCAGGACATTTGGTGCAATTATGGTTTGGATGAATTCGATTGAGACCCTAAGTCTTTTGAAAATTCTACAAAGCTTCTACAAATCAAATTTTGGATCATTTGCTCATCGCTAACTGTAACCAAATCATTCCATATCAAATTCTGGCACCAAAATGTAGGATTTACTACTGCAGATTTTCTTCTCTCTTGTTTATGCCATCGTGTGTACTTAGCCTGATTATGAATATCAGTCTACCCTTGTTGACTTCAATGCCGCCAATTAATGCTTGTTTTGTCCTTTGCAGCAATGCAGTAGTAACTATTTATCAATATTGGATTAAGAAGAAGGAGTTGGCTGCATTTACAGTGAAGTCTGCCCGCACAGCTATGATCGGACAAATACGACCGCCGTGATGGAGAGGAGGATGGGTGACCCTTCTCCTTTCCATGGAATTGCACAAGGTACGGGCCATAACAAGAGGAAAAATAGGACATGTCCTATCTTTTTACCGTGAGCTGTACACTGTATTGCTCCATGCGGCCATTGCCGTCTATGGGGACGTATGTAGGGCTGCAAGCATGCAGCCATGCATAGGACCCCTTATGGTAATGTTAATGTATGCCTTAGTTTTTCTTTGGGGGTCTCTTATGTTGAAATTTATTAAAAATATAACTTTTTGTCAAAACATTTATTACATTTTGTAGCCAAACTAAAAAAAAAAGAAAAAAGCAGCATGTACTCACTGAGCAATACATATCACTTGTAATTTCCTTTAAGAGAATGAACAGTGCTCAGTCAAATTTAAATCAGCTATGCCACAAAAAGACCAGAGGCAAAATTGGGAATAAGTCCCAGTACGTATTTACTAGAAATATACAATGTCATATAAAGACGAACAGAAAAATACAAATTTCAAGTGACAATAAGTCCCTCCGGAACATTTCAGTCTCCAGAGTAATGTAGATATAGATAAAACTTTCCGACTGTTTGACACATGCAAAGTATCAGTAAGAATATAGCTGTCACTGCTAACCTATATTTGCATTATGCTTTCATAAACCTGTACTCTGTCATGACAATTTATTTCATATATTATATTAGCCTCGGCTAATACAAGTTCCACATGCTTGCCTGCATTCAAATATCATTTTTTTAATAAATCATACACTTTACCCAAAACGAAATTCTTTCTCCTACAGATTTTTTTTTTCAACAGAAAGAAGTCCTACATTTTTTTTTATATACGTACATTCTAATGGGAGAATATTTCTCAATTGAATTGTATTGTCTACTTCCTTACCTTTCCTTTCATATTAGAATACCCCTAAATAGGTAGTAGAGCATAGAGCAATCCATGATTTTGTAATCCTTTAAAGGGGTTTTATAGGTATTGCTATCAATGGTCTATCTTCATGTTAGGCTATTAACCCCTTCCCGCTCTGTGTCCGATATATCAAGATCTGAGCCGAACCAGTATCGGAAAACATGGGGTGCTGGCTGAAACATGTACCTGACACCCCAGTGTGGGCTCCTATTGCAGGTGTTTAACCCGTTAAATGCCGCGGTCTGCGCAACAGCTGCATTTAACATGCCTCTGGGGGGTCTTTCCCCCAAGATCGGCCCCCCCAGAAGCGTTTTCGGGGGGCACTAATTATTGCTATGGGGCCCCAGAGGTGCCTGCAGGCAGTGCCAGTAAGATGGAGTCTATGACTATGGAGTCATCTTACAGGCAGAGTGTCAGTATTATCATGAACAAGTAATCAGATGATTGCTTGTTCATGTCCCATGGTGGAAGAAGTAAAAAAGTTTTAAAAAAAAGTTATTCAATAGAAAATAAAGAAAGAAATCAATAAAAATTCCCAAAAGCCCCAAAACATATAAAGAGACATATAACGCAAAAAAGTCTAAATCATAACACAAACCCCACACATATAGTATCACCGCATCTGTAACAACCCGTAGAATAACAATAAATAATAAATAATTATTGAACCCACACGATAAATGCCATAAAAAAAACTGTTATTAACCCTCCAAAAATTATGATTTTTACCTACTCAATCCCACAAAAAATGCTATAAAAAGTGATCAAAAACATATGTACTCCAGAATGATACTGTTGCTAAATACAACATGTCCTGCAAAAAACAAGCCATCAACCAGCTCTGTAGCCAAAAAAGTAACAATGTTATGCCACTTGGAAGACGGCAATATAAAAATTATAGATTTTTCCCACATTAGGGTTTTATTTGACAAATTTAGTAAAACGTAAGAAAAAAATATTCATGTATGGTATCCCCATAATTTTATCAACCCATAAAATAAAGATAACAGGATTATTAGGCTATACGGTGAACGCCAAAAAAAAAAAGTAAAAAATCCAGTACAGAATCAATGCTTTTCTACTCCTGCCCTCAAAAAATGTCCTAAATTTTCAACAATAGGGGATACCAACCCCAAATTGCTAACACCAGAAAAGCATCTCATCCCGCAAAAAAAAATGTCGTCATATGGTCCTAATAATGCAAAAGCTAAAATTTTATAGCCTAAAAAAGGGGCCAATTAAATCTTGGCAGCTGCAGGGTGGTCCTTCCATTCTGTGCCTCGCTGTGCGCCCATAACACAAGTAACGGCCAAATGTGGGGGGTCTCTGTACTCTGGAGAAATTATAGAACAAATTGTATGGTGAGTTTTCTCAGCGATATTCGATTTTTGTAAGTCACGTGACATCAAAATAAATTATCCAGACATTTCAAAAATTATGAAAATGTAAAGTACACATATGGGAAATGTTATTGAGCAATTTATTTAGGTGGTAAATCTATCTGCCTGAAAACGCAATGATTTTGAATTTCGAAAATGGCAAATTAAAAAAAAAAATCATAATTTTTTCTTTTTTTTTGTAAATAAATGCAAAACTTATCAACCAAAATTTACCACTAAAATGAAGTACAACATGTGAAGGAAAAACTATATCAGAATCATTTTGATAAGTAACAGTGTTTAAAAGTTATAACCATATAAAGCATGTCAGAATCCAAAAAATTGGGCTGAGCCTTACGCTATAAACTGGCTGCGACCTTAAGGGGTCAATAGTTGATCATGTTTCTGTAATTTTGAGTAAGCGGAGTATGGGTTGCCTCTCCTGGATAAGCACTGCATGATTATAGGTTTGACATTTGTTTTACATTTGTAGTTTTTCATCTTTACAGATTAGTCATTATTAGGGGTATTTCAATAATAATAATAATGTATCCCCTACTCACTTGTCGAACCACTGAGGCACAAATCCATCACAACAGATTTTCTTACCCCTAAAGCTTCAGGACTGAACATACCTGAAGAAGCTAAATTGAATGAGTGACAGCTGCTCTTTAAATCTTGATGAACATACAGTAGCTTAGTACATCACTTGGCCTCTGTCCTCCATGCCAAAATCTTTAAATAGATGACAGTCCATGTGATTGACCACTGCTCTCTTCATCACTACCAGGCCATGGTCTTCGTACTTCGTACTTCGTATATTGCCCCCATGCACATAAGAGATAAGCTTAAAGGAAATCTACATTTAGATTTACTAATGGAAGATGTCCCAAACTTACTTGCTCGCCTCATCTTTCAGGGGTTGACATTGCTTTTATGAAGACCTGAGACATCGGTTTAAAAAAGATTATTGTCCTAAAAAAGACTTAATAAAGACATTCAAATAAGCCGGACGCACTCAGGCCTATGTCATCCTCCTAATATATGCCTTGGGCCAGGTGCCATGAACACAGAGGGGAACCTGCATATATTAGCAGGAGGTGGAGCCTTGAGACGCTTGGGTGACGTAACCCTGAGCACCCCTGGCTCATTTGAATATCTTACAAAGTCTTTTTTAGAACAATGCTGATGTCCCAGGTCTTCATAAAAGTGAGATCATCCCCTCAAAGACGGGACAAGCAAGTAAGTTTGGGACATCTGTCATGAGTAAATTTGATGGTAGATGTCCTTTTAGGGACATATGACCACTTGTATAATATTTAACACCTAACTGATTAGTGAAAACTTACTATTACTAAAATACCCAATATTACTCCTGACCTATTGTCGGCAATATATTTCTGGTGTGATCGTCACACAAAGCACCCCCGCTGCTAAGCTGTTATACACTACAGTCAAAGCAAGAAGAACACAGCTACTTGGCTAAATAACTTCATTACAGGAGCAGCTCTTATTGAAGTGGATAATATAGGTGCCCACAGTGCAGCCAGATAAGGCCCCCCTACAATCATTTAATCTTATGGATAGGTTATTGCAGGGGTTCTCTGGCATTAAAACTTTTTTATAAATGCTTTGTGTGGGTAGTAAAATAATAATGAGATTATATACTCGCCTCGCTCAGCGCTCTTATTAGGCCACGCCTCCAACTATCACTGCCGGTATCTGTATACAGAGGCTGGGTCTGATGTAGCATGGACACCTGTGTGCCTGCTACAGCAGCAGTATCAGGCTGTACCAGGCACAATCCTGTGGATGTGACATCAAGTGTATACAAACAAAGACCGGCAGTAACGGGCAGTGCAGTGGCTGAACTGAAACGCTGGAGAGGGTGAGTATAAGCTTTTTCTTATTTTCTTAACCCCACCCCCCCCCACCCCCGCCCCCACCAGTAAAAATGAAATTAGCAGCAGCAGCTAAATGCATACATTACATTAAAATATGCCTTCATCTCCTCTGGGAGAATAATGGTCTAAAAAGAGGTCACCCAAACCTGAAAAAGTCCTGTATTCTATTTTATTGTTACGTACAAAAAATGTAGAACATGTATGTTTCTCACATGCAAATGTTACTGAATGCAAATATATTCACTTCTGTGATTGTTAAATTATACAATCATGAATCTTTATAAGCCATTTAGTTTCACCAAGTATAACATACCCTAAGGCTCACTTAATATTTTATTCTGTTAATATTTTCACGATATAATGACTTGCTCAATGTGTCATTTCATTAGCTTTGTGCTTATGTATTATTAAGTCATTACATTTTTCCATTTCTGCATAACTGTAAGTTGTTTATGTGAACTTTCCTGCCTTTGGTTCATTAGAAATATCATATTAATTGGATTTTACTAACCCTTTATTCACCAAGCCACTACAATATTTTAAAATAAAATACTGTGTCGGAAGAACCTTTGAATGTTACATTCCATACATATAATAGCAGAAAATAATGTAAATGCTGCTTTTATGTACTGAAATGATCTGACACTGCAGTCCTGGCTGAAATTACATCAGCAGAATACAAGTAAAGTTGCAATGGAAAGCACTTAAAACTTTACATAGACCTTAAAGGGCACCTGACAGCAGAAATACACCTAATAAACCAATACCATGTTGTCAAGCAACTGAACACTTTCCAGATCATGTTTCTTTCATGGCCCAGTGTGGAGGCATCATCCAGAAAATCAACTTTGAAGTGAGATGTAAATTGCTTTTATAAAGTCAAGGAGGCGGAGATTGAATCCAAGCATTCTCTGTGTCAGAAAGCCCCCATCACAGAAATTGATGGTGCTGCACCCAGAGAAATCACTAACCAGATCTCCTGAAGTCATGGGAGGAGTCGTTCCGAGGCAGGGAGAGCTTCAGTTTTAAAGTCTCCGCCTCTTTGACTTTATACAACCAGTTTGCATTTCACTTCAAAGTTGATTTTTTTGGGTGATGGATCCAGGCTGGGCTATGAAAGAAACATGTAAGGTGCAAATCTGCTACACAACATACTGCTGGTAGTTTTTTAGGCCAGTTTCTTATGACAGGTTCCCTTTAAGGTTGTATTTGTCCTTTTATATAAGTAGCCTGTCAAACTTTATATACCTTATTCATTATATACAATCATTATATACAATCATTGCCTTATGTGCAGTTAGACCTGTCTCCTTTTTTTGTATTATATCTGCCTCCATCCACTGCTTGCTTACATCCTACTTTTGCTAGTGGTTGACATCATTAAGGGAACTTGACGGAAACCAAACATCTATGTCTACTCAAAAACTAGCATTTGGGAGAAATTGAATGATTAAGATTAAGGTGGAGAGTAGAGGCAATGTGGCAATATTTTTTTCGTAAATGGAGGTGTTTTGTAGTAACACAACTGACAGATGAAGAAATGCCAACCTTCATGTATAAGCTTCACAATTCAATATCGTATCGCAAAGAAAACCGGAAGGGTACACTGGGAAGACTGTATGTAGGTATTTGAACGGCTACCTTAGAAAATATTTCTCACCAATCTATCCTGTTTAGTATCGCAATTTAACTTCCTACATTTGGTTTCTATAGTTTTGTGTTTCTATAGTTTTTGTAGCACAAGTTTTTGTAGCACCAGAGCCAGAATTTATTTTCTACTTCTAAACTACACGTTTACAAAAGATAAAAAGAGAAAACCATCATAAAATTTGTTCTGACAATTTCTCCCGAGTGCAGAGACCCCCCACATGTGGCCGTTACTTGTTTTATGGGTGCACAGCGAGGCGCAGAAGGGAAGGAGAGCCCTGCAGCTGCCAGGATTTTAGTTTCCTCATTGGTCCCTTTTGTAGGATATAAAATCTTTTTTTTGTTATTGGGGCCATGTGATGGCATTTTTTTGCGGGATGAGATGCATTTTCCAGTGTTTCCAGTTTGGGGTTGGTATGCCATATTGTTGAAAAATTAAGAACTTTTGTTGAGGGCTGGAGTAGAAAAGCATCAATTCTGTACTGGATTTTTTTACTCCAGGGGGGGGGGGGGAATTAAATGCCGCAGTCGCACTGATTGTGGCATTTAATGGGTTAAACAGCCATGATCTTACCCCACTCCGACCGCGGGTGTTACACTGGGGTGTCAGCTATTGGCTACAGCTCTGCTTCCGAGATATCGCACATTGAGTGCTAAGTTACAGCTCACATCGTTTGATATTAAGGATCTAGCAAACTTCTGGAGATTGAGTCATGTTTTCAACGGTGACTCCGTGGCTCCACAAGTTGAATAGAGAGAGGTTACTTTTCGAAATGTGATTTCTCAAAAACCAACCAGCAGGAATCTTAGTCAAACATTATTCCAACTTTGTTAAAGTATGGAAATATTTATCTTTGAAAAGTTGCATTTTTATTATTAATGTGTCTTGAAGAAAGTTTATGTAGACTAGGTGTTTCAGTAAACCCTTCATTTTATTTTGGGCAAGACCAAAATTGTATTTTTATTCTTACTGTATGTATAATCATAAAATAAAGGCTAAATATAAATATATACTGCACAGAGAATTATTTCATTTCAAATTTGTTTCTAAAAGCTGAATGCATATATTATTGTGTAATGATAGATTTTGTACATTTTGAGTTCAGCATTAATTGAGAACTAATGTGATTTGTAATCTGCCCACGAGTCTGTGATCTTGTCATCTTCGCAGTTCTTTTTTTAAAAGTAGACATAAGTGATGGAGAAGCAGGATCGCTTAGAGCTGCAAATAACTCATGTTGGCTCTGCAATGCAGGGAAATCCTGTGACATAACCGGTGCTTCCCCAGGCATCTGCTATGCAATTCCAATTAACATTTCAAACAAAGATATCTGGCTGATGTCGCTCCATGCGTTATTACATTTTCTCATGCATGGCCCTGTATTATGAGATAAAGCTTCACTAGCCGTGTTAAACAGATCAAATAGACATGTTTGTTCATTTTAAAGGACCACTTAACCTCAGGAACTGATTTTCACAAATGAACAAAGGAGTTGGAATGATATTTAAATAGCATTGTCACCTGTGTTGGAAATGAAAAGACTACTTCAAACCTTGTAGCCTGAAAGGGGGGGGTTCTTCTTCTTATTATCATTGGTGTTAAGAGGCTGTATAGAGAGTTTTGTCACTTTTGATAGCAAGAAGAATGCAGTATGTAAAGCTATTGTTGAGATGACCCAATGGACCTCAATATATCAGTGCTTGTTGGCATTCACATGCTTCATTAAAGACCCTACTCATGGCATCAAAACCAAGCAGAAGCCATTTTACCATTGTCCAAGAGAAGCACCTCAAAAATAGCTTGATATACTTAATCCTGGGGCAAGCCAACGGAGTATGGCGATCCTCCATGTGAATAGATACAAAGAATTCAGCAAAACTCCAAGTAGTGGATGAAAAAAGCAAGTAGATTTATTTTAAACACATCTCAATGTTTCAGCTTTTACATGAAGCTTGACAAAGGCTCCATGCAGAAGCTCAAACGTTGTGATGTGTTTGGAAGAAATCCACTTGTTTTTTCATTCACTACTTGGAGTGCTGCAGAATTCTTTGTGTCTATCCATCCATATATATATATATATAAATATATGTATACCTAAACCTAAATCCAAAAAAGTCTTGACTGTAGTGAAGGTAAACACATAATGCGGTTCGCACTTTCGTCTGCTTTTTTGAATTTTCGGTATTTGCGCCACTGTGACAGGTTCTTAACTGGGGATTGTGTCGTATGCTATCGGATTGTAGCTTTAATGCGACAGAAATCGGGGGGTGGGGCTGATTCAGACTGAGCGCGGGATTTAAGATTCAATTTGTGCCGCAAGAAAATGCACTTACATACACCAGGAAGAAGAAGGTGAACTCAGTTGATTATAGTAAGTTTTTAGCTCCTCTTATGTTAAAAGGTTTACCAACAAACACAGGTCAAGCATAGTCATGAATGAAGACATTCCGCACAATAATTTTTTCTGCATATAATCTAAAGTAGTTCAAAAAGATGAAGATCAATATTTAGACCTATTGCATAATTCCAAATACTGTTCTCAAACAAGAGGCATACTTCAATTTCAGTTTGCTACTTATTATGTAATTAAAGTGAACCTGTCAGCAGAAATGAACCTAACATACCACTGCCAGTATGTTGTCAAGCAGCTGAACACCTTCTAGATCATGTTTCTTTCATGACCCAGTGTGGTGGCGTCATCCAGAAAATCAACTTTGAATTGAATATAAATTGGTTGTGTAAAGTCAAGGAGGCAAGGACAGCTCTCTCTGTCTCCCTGCACTGTAATTGATGGTCCTGCAACTGGAGATATCAATAACCAGATCTACAGAAGTCCTGTGCATGACGTCAATCACATGCGAATGATCCCCTTCTGAAGCAGGGAGAGCTTGACTTGAGTGTTAAACTTTCCACTTCCTTGACTTTATACAATTAATTTACATCCCACTTCAAAGCTGAATTTGAAGTGGGCCATGAAAGAAACAGTTTGGTAGGTGTAAATCTGATAGACAACATACTGGTAATTGTTTATTAGGCTAATTTCTGATGACAGGTTCTCTTTAATGTAATTATTTTATAGGGTCTATCGCTACAGGGTCCTATATCAAGACAAAATAGAGAAAATTAAAACAGGAATGTTGACTTGTCTGCTGGCATCTCCATTTGAATTCTTTTTTAAATAAAAATTTTACACTTTATTAGTCATCTTGGAGGAAACTGGGATGAAATTTATTATGATACACCAATTTTGCTTTATAACACACCTCTCAATTCTGTTTTGAGGCATTTACTACTTGAGATGTTACTACACTAATCCTTCATTGGTGGGAGACTAAGACAATTTTTGCAACTCAGTCGATTAATGTGGCCTACAAGGATAACCATGCCCATTTTTCAATTCACTTTTTAAAACTGCAGCTAGTGGTGTGAACATAAAAAAATTCTCCATTTTTATTTGGCTCAACATATTGAAATTATTTGCTGCTTTATTAAGCCATAATTCTAGTACAACGGCTTGATAAATGTCCCTTTCTGGCTCATCCACACCATTTTGTCAATTTATTTAAAAATATTCAAGAGCAATAACAAAGGTACACAATAGTGCATCATTCTAAGAGCATACAGTATGCATAAAGATTATTTTGTTGGATTATAATTTTTTACTAAAATTGACATGTCAGGGGCAGTGACGGAATAAATTACCAGCACTGATAAAACGGTGAAAGTAAGCATAGTTATTTATAAACCTAGTAACAATTCCATGCAGAAAGTGCTGGTAACAAGTGATATATTATCAGTGACCTTGGTGAAGCATATGGTAAAGTAGTGAGATCTGCACTTCTGGTAATTCACAGGAAAGACAGATTTGGAAATTTTTCTCTCTTCCGATCCACTATGCTATATCTTTAGCTCACCCTTGAATGGATTAAGTACCTAGAGAGATTATTTAAGGCTTAGCAGAATGTTCATCTTTTCTCCATGACATTTAATCAAAAGTTGAAGTTTCCATCTGAGAAAAATGTATTGACCCAACAAGAAGAGATCACAACATGGGAACAGTTTGAAGCTATATTGCTAAATCAACAACTTTTTTATATATCATCGCTACAATAACAATGATGATGAACAGTTTTGAACTACACATTTTCCTTATATGAAAATTCTTCCCCTGTCAATTGGTATATTTTGAAGTACAATACAACTAGGTTGGGAATAACCAAAAAAAAATCATTCTTAATAGGGCTGGAGGCACAATAGGATGTGGTCAAACATACCGCTTTGATTCAGTTTAGAAGCAAATTCAAAGCACACGGGTGCGTGCCACAGCCTGATCGCATAAGCATTTCTGTGCAAATGCATGTGATCGGTGACCAGCACCCAGTGTCTTGCATTTAAACAGTACAAGACACTGGGTGTTGGTTACTGATCACTTACATTTGCACAGAAATGCATATTTGTTTTGGCCGTGGCATGCACCCGAACAATTTGATTCTGCTTCTTAACAGAATTATGAGTGACCACACTCTTATCTAGCCAAGAACAAAGGCTTCATTCAGCTCACCAATCTTATCTCCTCTGACAAATGTCAATGAAAAGACAGACTACATGCGAAAAGGGGCTTTCCATTATGAAGGTATGGTTGACCTATCCACAAACCAGTAGCTGTAGGTAACACATTTCTAATGTTCAGTCAACATATGTCATTGACCTCAACCTCATATGAATATTTGATGAACGAAAACAGTAATTGAAGGTCACTAGTACAGAAGTTTCAGATTAAACACTTTGAAATGCATTCAGTGCATGTGTGTCTCCATTTTCCCTATGATTGAGGTTCCCTACCAGCCCCAATCACAGGTGTTAGCTGTGTTTTTGGATTCAGGTATTCAAACCAAACTTTTGTTAAAGGTCTGGCCAAGCTCGCCAACCTGGAACCCAAATGGGTCTGCTATTCTCTAAAGAAAACACTTGCTATGATCTCACAAATGCACTTCTGGATGAAATGATGAAATGTACAACGGGTACAGTGCAAATATTGGGGGTAATTTACTAAGGGCCCGATTCGTGTTTTCCCGACGTGTTACCCGAATATTTCCGATTTGCGGCAATTTTCCCTGAATTGCCCTGGGATTTTGGCGCACGCGATCGGATTGTGAAGCATTGGCGCTGGCATGCACGCAATGGAAATCGGGGGGCGTGGCCGAACGAAAACCCGACGGATTCGTAAAAACCGCCGCATTTAAAAAAAATAAAAGTGTTGTGGAGCTTGCACTTACCTTCACTAGGAATATGCTAGAGAACTTGAGTGCATTCCAGGGAACTTCAGCACAGCAGCGCCACCTGGTGGACGTCGGAGGAACTGCCTTAATGAATCTCGGCCGGACCCGAATCCACCGCAGAGAACACGCTGCTGGATCGCGAATGGACCGGGTAAGTAAATCTGGACCCTGTTAAATGGCTTTATGATGCTACCCCTGCCCCCTCTGCAGCACGTTCTGGATTTATCATGAGGCAGTTCAGCCGTTCAGCAATATGCCACGCCACCATGGCTCTTCTACGATGAAGTTAGTCCTGGCGTAGAATTGCACCAAAGCCTGCGTTTAAATGGGTACAGGATATAGGCAGTACACAGGCATGGGGTAGCAACACCCCACACCGGCTTACTACACAGCACGACTTCCCCTCTTCCTGGGAATGTGCCTGAAATTGTGACTTAATCATATCTTTCCTTATGACTGTATATGTCTGGGCTTGATACTAAATAGTTGGTGATTTATCACAATGTATTAAAATACATTGAGAAATTAACTCTAAATTTAAGCAAAGTTAAGGGTGGACATGTGGCAATAAGATGCTCAGTACTATCATACAGTCACTGAATACCTCCATAAAACTAGTCAACTTGAAAACAAATCCTTTTAACCAGTCAGTGAGAAAATATGACTATGATCAAAGTCATTTTGTGTCAATTTGTTCTGCTTTTCTAGATTTGCCCTTGATCAGTCGATTGTTTACTGTTTCTTTAGAATTTGTCGTGCTGTGTTGACCATCTCTGTAAGTCCTAAATGACCTATTTGTAAATTTCAATCCGGCTCTTTTACAATTTGGTCGCTTCCTTTCAGTGTTCACTAATTCATATTGACTTTTATGTCCTTGTGAAAATAAATGTCTTGGCACAGGAATATATTTTACAATAAACCCTTAACCAGTGTCTAGGACAATATATCTTTATCTTGTCGTTGCAAAAATACTTTATCATTTCTAAAATTAGTACCACAGTCCAAAAAATATTTGGCAAAGCTAGTGCAAATAGAGAAGGGATCCCTATTTTAAAGGGCATCTACCACCAGACTGTATGTAAATGAGCCTGAGGGGCTCCAGGCTCCATTAACACCTATGGAGTCTGGAGTCAAGGTCATTTGCATACAGTCCTTCATCCTGGTGGTAGATGCCCTTTAAGTGCTGAGATACATTGGATCCAGAGTATATTTGTCCCACTATTCAGCTATAAAAGATGGATATAAAGTCTTATTTGTCGTGAAAGCTCAATGGAACTTAGTAACACTGGTGTTTTAAATACCCGTCTAAATCTATTTTTGTCTGCTCCTGTATGTATAAATTAAAAAAGAGACACTCGCTTGATATTAATGGTGTTAATGTAATTGGACCACCCGTTCTGTCAGAGACTACTATTTACCTTATCTGCTAGTATTTCAGATATAATTTACTTCTACCACATTGTAAAATAAAATCAGTCAACTGTGAGAAGCCCATACCCATATAAGTAAGGCAATACCCAATTCTTTTACCCGTTCTGAGTGATGGAAAAAAATTAGGAGGGTGACAATTTTTGGGTTTAATTTACCTTAAACCATCCATTTTTTGCATGCGATCTGATTTTGGAGCATCGGTGCCGGCTTGCACGCAACAGAAAACGGGGGGCGACCTGATGGATTCGGACAACACGCAGGATTTAACATTTAGAAATGTGTCACAAGACATGTACTTATAAGCACCAGGAAGAAGAAGGTGAAATCCGGCGGCAGACCCGAATCCTCGTCGGACAACGCACCGCGGGATCGCGACAGGACCGGGTAAGTAATTCTGCCCCATTTGAACACATTCATGTACTATGGACTCTATCTTTTTCTCTTCTCTCCTTTCTTGCTTCCTCTTTCTCTTCTTTTTTTTATGAACTATATTCATAAATACTGTAATGTATGATCGTTTTTACATCGTATTTTGTATTTTTTCAGGGGATTTCCTACTGTAATTTGATTCGTAGAAATCATTTATTTTGATTTATACCATAACCATAGAGACAATATTTAATTGCAAATTAATGGATAATGCTATGGGGTTTATAAAGTAATTAGAAATATTGAACCCATCAGCGTATTACACAATGAACCGCATAAAGGAAACAGTTATTTTTATCATTTATATTAATAAAATTACAATGCTGGAAATATTCCCATTATTAATGAGCGATTCTGACAGTTCTGGAGACATAATATGGGATATTTTAATGCATATATAGAACATAAAAAAGTAACATCTTTGTGTAATTGGGATTAAATGTCATCTCCTGACAACCGTAAGTCTTCTACAATGAAAAACAAATAAATTGTATCATATTAATATATAATCTTAGCAGTCTCCCGGCTGAGATGATTCATTACTATGAAGAATAAAATACAAATAATAATCAATGATAGGAAGTCTCCAATGCATTATACATCATTCCAGTATAAAGTAAAATATGATGACATTTATTGCTCCTATTTATGAACTATAAAATATTTAGGATTTATTGCACTTACAATCTGTATTTCTTTATATCAGGTAACACAATTTATATTGGTTTATTCACAAGGGTTTTCTCTATTTCCTCTAATAATGAATTAAATTATAATGTGCGTCTACTCTTGGATTATTGGGTGTCTCGAAATCTTGGGCCATTCTGTTTGTCAGATTTATCATAATGGCTTTGACTGCTTGATAAATCTCCCATATGACGTGTAAATGTCCTTTGACATCTAACCAACTGCATACAATCATGTATCACTGATTAAATGTTCTTAGATAGATACCAAATACAAATCAATAATGCAATTCACTTAATCGTCTTGTTTATATAAACCCAATATAACAAAAGGAAATTTATATAACATTTCCAAATGACTCCTCCTTAATGACCACACTTACACAAACAGATTTTCTTTTTGAAGGGAACCTGTCACCAGGATTTACTCCACTAAACAACTAGCCCCTTCTTTTAGGACATGAAGTTTTCTTTCTAGAATTCCCTTTTTAATTTGAAATCCCATTTTAACCCCTTAGTGACACGGACAGAAAAGGCTCTAGTGACCAGGCATTTTTAAGGAATTTAAGGGCCATCATTTTTTTTTTTTCATGCTACCTTAAAATATTTTGCGGTGTTTACTTCGGGACACATAGAGCTGGTTAAAAACATAATACATTTTTTTTCTATTTTATTTTTTTTGGGGGTGGGGGTTAAAAGTGGAAAAAAGGATTTTTCTTGTCATTTATAGTTTGTCTTGGTCATTTTTATATATAATGGGGTTTATTTACTAAGGGTCCTGCGGCTGCACTTAGGTCAGATTTTCCAACATTTTCGGGGGTTGTATGGCTGTGACAGGTATTTAGCAGGGGATTGTGTCGCATGCAATTGGATTCTGGTGCAGATGCACCGGCTTTCATGCAACAGAAATCGGGAGGCGTGCCGTTTGACGATCCGACTGATTCGGACTGAGCACGGAATTTAACATTCAAATTGTGTCGCAATCCAGAGCACTTACATGCACCAGGAACAAGATGAACTTGAGCGGGGAAGCAACTTGTGCAGGATAACGGGCGCACGATCTCAGTGAAGCGCGGCACAGTGCATTTTCATAGGACAATGCACTTTAGGTGAACTCCTCTGGATGGGTAGGTAATTGTGCCCCTTTATGTGTAGTCTAGGGCAAAGTTTTCCCATGTAAGTGAGGCATCTATAAGAGCCCTAGTTACATAGGAAATGACCACCTGTGACTGGAGATTCTGATCAGAGCTGGACTGTTTCTGTTTCTGTGCTCACTGACGTCTATAGAGGGGTCCCAGAGGAGTTAATACCTATACAAAATCTCCCCCAAAGTCAGGCAAATATGACTCCTCTCATTCCATTTGTACACAAGATGAGTCAAGTTTAGTGGTATGTCCATTCAGAAACTCCTATCTTTAGTTCCATAATTCCTAGAAACAGGCTTGTTGTACCATAATAATAATAAGGATCTCATCTTTTAGATTCCATCAGTTGTGAGCTACAGAACTGTGCATATAAGCTGGTAAAAAAAAAACAGACAGGAACTGGATTCTATTTTCAGCTTGTAATTCCAACTAGGTCTTTAGCTGTCTGTACTTCTGATTCTGTAGCTCACAACGCCATCTGAAAGATGAGGTTCTTATTGTAACAGTCTCTGGGGATAGTCAGTGGACTCCCTGGACCACCGCGGGGGATAACAACACTAGCCGCAACCCGGGAGCGGAGTCTAAGTGAACTCCTGGTCTTCGCCAGAGCCCGCCGCAAAGCGGGTGCGACTAGGCCCACGGTGGCAGCCAAGGTAGGGACACGGGGCAGGCAGGACCACGGGAAGGCAGGACCACGGGAAGGCAGGACCTCGGGATGGCAGGACCTCGGGATGGCAGGACCTCGGAAGGACGACTGGCAGGACCTCGGAAGGACAGCTGGCAGGACCTCAGAAGACCACTAGGATACTGGAACGCCACAGGCTTGCAGGACCACCACAGGATTGCAGGACCACCACAGGATTGCAGGACCGCCACAGGATTGCACGACCGCCACAGGAATGCAGGACCGCCACAGAATTGCAGGACCACCACAGGATTCAGGAACACGGGAACACGGTAATCACCACAGGAACACGGGAATCACCACAGAAACACAGCAATCACAGAATACACAAGAACACGGGAATCACAGAATACACGGAGGCGTCTGGAAACGCTCAGGAACACAGAGGGTTTTCTCTTCAGTAACAGGACATGAAGATCCGGCAGGGGATGCTGGGAGTCGCCAGGCTATATAGCCGAGCCGGGAATGCCAGATCCAATAAAGAGGACGCTGGCCCTTTAAGGCTGGGAGAAGTCCTCGCGCCCCCCCCCCCTCCCTAGTGGCGGGAGAGCACGACTGCAGGAAAGAAGCAAGCGGCCTAAACGCTAGGAGCCAGAGTGCAGGCCGGAGCCAGGAGAGGTAAGTGAGGGCTGGGAGAGCGGGGACCACAGCAGCAGCAGGCACGGGTGCACCCTCAATCCATACCGAAAATCGCGGGTGTAACCGTGACACTTATCTTTAAAATGACATCAGTATCATGTTTCTAGGTGCTATAGAACAGAAGATAGGGGGTTCTGCAGTGACACTAGCCTGGCCAATAAACCTGGGTGAGATTTCCATTAAAAGAGGGAATTCTAGAAAGGGCATTCCATACCCTATATGAGGAGTGGGTAAAACCTGGTAGCAGATTCTCTAAAAAGAGTAGTATGTTGTACCTATTTTTTCCTGAGGTTATAGTGCCTGAATATTTAGCACCAATTACCGGTACACTTTAGTGATCTTAGCAAAAAAAAAAAAGCATCAGACATTTCTAAAAAGATTTTTGACAGTGGCTTTTAGGGTGTGTTCACAAATGTCACTTGTGTTTAGGGCAGCAGTTTCATGATACAATTGAGACATTTGGGTTTACATACTTCACCCTTAGGTCTGCATTAAGAGTATTGCCAGATAGTAAGATACATTATGCTGTCCATATACATATATACCATATACACTCATCTCACACCATTGAGAGAATATACAGTAGGTTGAGTCTGCTATGTTTTTCTATCCATCATAAAGTGACGCCGGGCATTCAGAAGAATCCCAAAAGAGAACAAAGGGATCCTGTCTCAAATTAGTTTCCTCCAAGATAATCTTCACCATATCAGAGGAAAACTTTTTAGATTTGTCAAATTTGTGAACTAGGCCTTAATTGTTAAAACTTTCAGTGGCTTTATTATTCACTAGGGCTTAAGATTTTCAATATGTCCATCATTATACATATTTTTTTTACTGCGGTAAAGCTGGGGCTAGGTCTACCTTCCTAATTTATTTACTTTTTTAATTCTTCTTTAATACTACAGTATAATACTGTTAACCAATACAGTTTTTTAAAATAAATTTCTACATTTACAAGTGTAACCATTTAAATCTTGGTAAAAAGATACAAAAACTTGTTATCAGACAAGCCAGAGGTGCAAGCCTTGGACTTCCCACTGCATCTGTCCCTGTCTCCTTGCCAAACTGTAAGTGACAACTGGATGACAGTCCCTACCCTTAGTACATGTACAGAAAGGATGAACAAATAAAGAAACAAAAAGAAGAAAGCAAGGTCAGGCTTAAACTAAGATGGCGGTGAGATACAGAAGGGAGAGACAAATAGAATAGGCAAAAAGGTCCAAGCAAGGGTCACAAAACACAGCAAAAGGTTAATAGATAATGTAGAAATACAAGCACCAAGATAATAGTCTAACCAGCACTGAATACAGTGAGAGGTGAGTGTAAACGGAGTGAATAGCTGCCGCCATGGCAGCTGATTGTTGTGGTTATCCAATACATTTGAGACACTGCCGCTCTGAGATATAGCCAGATGAATACATAGCAAAACACCTGGGTGGGGTACTAAGCATAAGAAGTTCTGCAGAGTTGCTCTTGAAGAACAGTTCTAAAAATTATTAATCATTTCATCAGGCATTACCTTATAGAGTTAATCAGCTATTCTGGCTGATAACAGAATAATCCACCTGAAGAATGCTTCTTTTTAATATATTGAGTAGTTGAGAACATTTAGTTTCTATGTCCTCTCTATGGACTGCAGATGGGCTTCATTATAACATTTGTGAAGCTTAATTTAGGAAATACTTCTGATGTTCTCATATGTTGCAGCTTCCGGACATGTCACTATTCTCATTTTATAACAACGCAATGTTCTCTCTCTATTGATTGGATAGCTTATTTATTCCAACTATGCCGAAATAATTCTGCAATAAATACCAAGCAAGAACAACGTGTTTCCTTGTTATTGAAATGTAAAAGTAGCAGGAAAGAGAAGACATAAGAGATGTTATTCATAATAATATTCCTTATAATTTTTTTCATAAATTTGCAAACAGTTCTGCTACCATAGCTTGCACTGATATAGAGTAATATCTTGTCTTCTGACCCTTTCATATCAGCAGTGGCTTTTCAGATTTTGCTGGTTGTCCTTGGAAACAGGCTGAAGGTCATTTATGACCCGACTCTAACTAATTGTCTGCAAATCACTCTGGAAGCAGAAAATTGTATTGTGGGATTTTTATGAGAAAACATCATATTGCTGAATCTGTATCATATTCACTGCAAATAAAGTACAAAACTAAGCTGTTTATTACTCAGTGTAGATTTTCATTGAAGATGTGGGTTTTTTTGTATTTTTGCGAAAAACCAGTTTTCTTTTACATTTCTGAAGTAGCTTGTAGCTTTACTAGAAATACATGGTACAAGAAAATGAGGCCTGGCGTTTGGCGGAATAGACAAATGGCACATTTATCACAGCTTGAATGCCTGAAAACAGGCGTATAAGATGTTTTGCACAATCCCCAGCGCAAATGCCAGGAATTGTGACTTCTACCTCCTGGAGGGGGTGTTGCCGCCCAGACTATGGTGCTATTCCACACCAGGTCAGACCTGGCATAGAAGAGCTTTGTTTGGGAAGCACATTGCTGTGTTACCAGCCGGCTGGATTTATCAGCAAGCCGGAGCCTCATCATAGTTCTGGAGGGCAAAGCCAGCATCATACTCTGGCCCAATTATCGCCAGCTTATCAAAGATGTGCCCCATGGTTTTCTACCCTGCATGCCATGTTTTATGGAAAAGTGGCATTCTGAGGCACAGGACGGGCTGGGGATAGTCTTACTAGTCAAATTTATAACCAACTAGCTGAAAAAAGGTTATTACTGAAATTTACATCAGTAGTTGGAACCTCCTAGTACAGTGGTGGCAAACCTATGGCACGGGTGCCAGAGGTGGTACTCAGAGCTCTCTCAATGGGCACCTGTGACAGAGAAGGGAGTAATAAGTTACTGCTTAAATTGTCACATCGGCACTTTGCGAAAAATACATGGGTTTTGGTTGTAGTTTGGGCACTCAGTGTGTAAAAGGTTTGCCATCGCTGTCCTAGTAAATCCAGGACGTTTCGGGGACAATGCGCCAATTCTCCATTGTCTGCAGGTAACTGTTATTTGAGAACCTCAACTCTGTCTAAAACAAAGGTTTCCAAATTTTCAGTAGTTCACATTTTGGGTGATTTTTTACCCGAAAATCAATATTTCTGAAACATTAGAAGCCTAGAAAAATTAAGAAGTTATGAATTTATATGAACAGACGATTGTATATCAATCTTCTTGTCCATAACAGATCTCTATCCGTGTTTTTTAGTTTTCTCTTAAACAAAATGGGCTGATGGTGTCAGTAACAGAAGTCGTGAACAGAAATCTGAAAGCGCAGTCTAATTACTTCACGAAACAGTTTAACCAGAGTACATGCATTTACAATATATGTCATCATATCTGATTCCAAGTGATGACAAGTGCATTTATACGGAACACACAAAGAAAATAATTATTCCCCAAGGAAATCCCTTAGACATCACTTCAACTCAAGCCATTTTCTACTTTATTCTTTCTGAAAATATATTTGATGTAAATTAGTGATTTAATCATCTCTATCAGTAATTCAAAAGATCCTTAGAGAATTTTACAAAGCCTAGTGCCCTTACCCTAAGTAGACACACTTCAAGATAGTGGACACACGCTGAACCTCTACAAGAATATTAAGAGCCCTGGAAGTACTGGGAAAATATAGCAGGAAATAATTATTAAGATGCTGTATAATTAAAATTTTCACAGCATGAAATGTGCATTTTCAGTAACAAGGACATAGGTTTATCCATGACTCAAACCTTAAACTTGCTGTAACGTATGTGAAAAATATTTTCAGCCAATTCATATCGTGGTTAAACTGTGTCTGTCACATCAAAAAAAATTTTAGGATATTATTGGGAAGGATAAAGATTTGATTTATTGTTTAAAGTTATAGTATAAGTGTAATTCTTCTTGTGATCAATAGAATAGTTTAAAAGCTTAAAGGGGTTTTCACATGAAGCAAGTTAGGCCCTATCCACAGGTTAGCGACTGCCTGCTGCGGCCAACTCCGTGCTGCTACGAGGTGTGCAGCGGGGGTACATTGGACACCTGTTCTTGTGATCCATGGGGATCACTAAGACCCCCACTGATCAGTAAGTGAACTTGCTTTGTGGGAAAATGCCTTTAACCATTTATTTCTGCACCTGTTTTCCATGCTAATGCCCTAATATATATTTATATATCATATATATAAAAGTCAAAACTCACCTTTATGGCACCCCCCAGTTCGTGCACAGCGGGTGCACAGTTATGATGTCAGCCACCACTGTGCAAACTGGCTATATACTACACATGGCTGGCTATATACTACAAGGGCTGGCTATTTTATAATGGTGGCTGGCTATATACTAAAGGGGGATGGATGGCTATATAGTAAAGGGGGCTGGCTATATACTTAAGGTGACTGGAAAGCTATATCCTAAAGTGGACTGACAGGCTATATACTAAAAGGGGCTGGCTATATACTAAAGGGGTCTGGCAGGCTATATACTAAAGGGGGCTGGCATGCTATATACTTAAGGGGGATGGCAACAATAAACTAAAAGGGGCGGGCAGGGTATATACTAAAGGGGTCTGGCTATATACTAAAGGGAATGGCCATGTATTACAGGGGACTTTGCAGTGTTCCCAGAGTTAGGGCCTGATTCCAGATGTGAAAGTTGCACATTTTATTAAGTGGCTAATTTTATTCACATACACACATGCCCCCCTAGGAAAAAGCTTAGAGGTGTTGCAGATTTTCTTTGCGACTTTTGTGTAAAAAGTTGTAAATTCCCTCAACTCCTGAAATGCCAGATGTATTTATAAAGAAAACCATTAAGATTTCACCATCTGAAAAGCCAAGCAAATGCAAAAATGCAGACACACAATGTCAGACTTAAGCTACATGCGCCTCATTGTGTCTCATACAACATTTTAACATAGGGTAAAACATTTTTTTCACAAATAGGTATTGTTGCAGATTAAGGTGTTTTCAACTTGGATAGTTGAGATAGCTTTAGGTATGTTGCAGCCATTCAATCCAAATCCATCATATTGTATGGTTGCCAGGCCAGTTTGGTTAAGTTCAGATTAGGTATACCGTATTTTTCGGCCTATAAGGCGCACCAAAAATCCTTTAATTTTCTCAGAAATCAAAGGTGCGCCTTATAGGCCAGTGCGCCTTATATATGAACTTATACAGAAATGTACTACAGACAAGATGTACTGTACATTTACCAGTGTTTAATAGCTTCAACCCCAGAATAGTCCTGCACCTTCCCACACAGTATACAGGGTCCCTAGCTCCTGAAGTGCCCTGGCACCACAACTAACATTGTGCCCATCCTGCCCTCCCCTAGCACGGAGAGACCGGAGCTGCCATAGTGCCGACCACGAGGCAATCATCATCATCAGTAAACAATCCCCCATTCCCGACAGCCCTGTAACAGGGGAAAGAGAAGGAGCCACAGGGAACCCCACAGGAATAACACCCTGGCTGAGGAGGGAAGGAGAAGGGGCAGAGGGAGACCGCTTAACCCCTGCTGCATCACCCTGCATTAACCCCCAGCAGCCATACCTCTGAGATCGGGGCTCTCTGACACGCTGAAGACAAGTTTCCCGGGAAGTGAAGCTGGCTTGAACTGTGCACAGGTCTGCCACCTGCTGGTCATTTTTAGGTACTGCATTTGATCCTGCGCCTTATACTCCAGTGCGCCTTATATATGAACCTAGATGTCTTAGCAGGCATTTATTAGAGGTGCGCCTTATACTCCGGTGCGCCTTATAGGCCGAAAAATATACGGTAATATAGGCTTAAAAAAAGTGTTGTATAAGGAACACTTTATTTAATAATGAAAAGCATTTGTCTCAGGAAAACCAACCTCTTTTGGGACTATAGATACCCCTATTTAAAAATACAGAGACCTAGCAACTTCTACAGAACCTTGCGTAGTGCAGCCATACATACATCCCCCATAGGCCAGCAATGGCCACACGGAGCTCTGTAGATGAGGAAAAGGACATGTCCTATCTTTCCCCCATGTTACTGGCTGTACACAATGCATTGCAATGGAGTGGGAAGGGGTCATATCTCCTCCTCTCCATCACTGCTGATGTATTCCCGTCTGGCCATAGCAGCTGAAAAGAGTGCTGCTCCATATCCCTCTGCTTTATTCCTGTGATATATATTTTTGAGTGTACAAAAATTGTTAGTAAGCACAATAAAAATATGAACACTTTAGTGTTATTTAATGAACATATTAGTTATAAAGTACATGGTCAGAAACATGTTATGTTAGGATGAGAGGTCATATCAAAAAGGAAGCTCAGTATGTACTTTGTATCATGGAATTAAAACTCTGATCAGGTAAAGTGGTATTCCTCTTAATAAGGTGCACTGTCAGAAAGGTCTCTCTCAAGACATGAAAGATGTACAGGCCCTGAGCGTATTCAGAACCTCTATCCCTGTCTACTTTCCAGGTCCTGCGCTAAACCACGGGTGGAAACTGGGTGACAGTCCCTACTTTTGGTATGTGCACAGAACAGATGACAAAAAGATGGAACTAAAGTCTGATAAATTGGGTAAAAACCAAAATGGCCAAGAATAGTCAATTACAGCAATAATCACTACAGAGAAATTATATAATATTTCTTTTGTAGAAAGTGAAAAATGATAAAATCAGACAAGTATATATCTTTTTGTCATTTTACTCTCAATTGTACTTATGTTTCAGATATTTAGACAAAATGTCCTTCATCTCCATTATTTTCACAGTTTGGCCATTTAATATGTCTAATTATCGAGCTCTAATCATTTCTAAAGTTACAATACAATGTGTGGGGAGGAAATCTTTCCACTGTTTGTCAAATTCTTTGCCACATAGATCTCCTGCTGGCACATTTGACAAAGTGAAGCCTTTTATTTGTTTTAATGGTTTTAGAGAATAAAACTGTTCCTAAAGGTATGATTCAGTTTTTCCTAAGGTGTACTGCATTCACAGTGATCCGTATTTATTTCATAGGAGTACTTTGTGCCAAAGGTCAAACCTTTCAGGTAACATGCCATTTTATTACATGGAGGTACAAATGAATAGGATTTACTTTACATGCTCATTCCTTATCCTTTAAATTACAAAATAATTTTGACAGTCAACTTATCATGAAGTTAGAAGACATACAGCTCTATGGAGGTGGATTTATTATGACTTGCACTGAAGTAGAAGCCATGAAAAAGTAAAAACTCCTAAGTCAAGGCCAGGAATTGAAACTTCTCCTCCCTTACACACAGCATTAAAAGTTGAAAGTTGTAGCATAATTCTAAGCCAGGCAGAAGAAATCCTCCCCATAAGCCCACATGGATGGTTGGATATAAAATAGTTTGTTAGCGCCTTTATGCTTTAGGTATTATATTTGGAAGGTTTTTTTTTTCCTATATCCTATAACTTTTTTTTTTCAACAATTTATATGATATTTGTATTAACTTCTTATACGTGCCTTTTTATACTTGTTTTATAGTTATCATATTTTAGTTTTACAGTGTACAGTATTATGTGATTTTATCACAAAGTGGTTGATGAAGTGCATTTTTAGTGGTGAAAAATGTTGTTACTTCTATGTGGATACTTATTTGGTAATTTGATATCTATCTCAGTCAGCTTCATTTTATTTTAAGAGCAATATATAACCTGAAAACACTCCTGAACAGTACAGAGCTAAATTGAAAGCGTAGGTCCTCAATGAAATGAAGAAATTCCCTCATTGTTGGTATACCAATTTATTTAATAGTACTAAAAGTACTGTATAGACTTGTGTATAAGCTGAGTTTTTCAGCACAAAAAATATATTGAAAAACCTCACCTTAGCTTAGAAACGAGTTTATAAAAAAGAAACTTACCTGCCGATGCTCCCCAATGCTCTGTGTGGCTCCTCTTTCTTCTTCTCTTCACTCATAATAGACCAGCACACTATGGCGTCAGCCACTGCATCCTAATGTGTGCCAGCAGGAAAAAGGAAGAGAAATGGAAGAGGAGTCGCGGAGAGCATCGGGGAGCATCGGAAGGTGAGTATCCAAGAGTATGCAGAGGCTGCCGGGCATTTTATTACTAGGGGGGCTGATGCTGGTTATTTAATTATAGGGCCTGGGACATTTAATTATAGATGCTGGGCATTTCATTGCTCAGAGAAGCTAATACATTTTCTACCCTAGGCTTATACTTTAGTCAAGTTTTCACAGTTATCTGTGGTAAAATTAGGGGCATCAGTTTATAAGCGGGTCAACTTATACTTGAGTATATACGATATATCTAAAATAATTATATGCAAAACTATGCATCACTTGAACCCTACCTCTGAAGGATCAATAAAATCCATCAGTAGGCCCACTATCTATTCTGACTTTAACTGTCTTTTTAAGATGCAAATATATACTGCTGTATTGACCCTGCTTATTTCTTACCACATTACTATGTAACATTATTGAACAGTTTTCTTAGTATACATTGCAAGAATGCATAGTTCTTCTAAAGAAGATGCCTCAAGAAAAGCATGCTCACTGGAAAAGACTGGTGTTCCATACATCAGTTTA
This sequence comes from Engystomops pustulosus, assembly GCA_019512145.1. Taxonomy (NCBI): domain Eukaryota; kingdom Metazoa; phylum Chordata; class Amphibia; order Anura; family Leptodactylidae; genus Engystomops; species Engystomops pustulosus. Next base: position 87,799 of record WNYA01000443.1, on the reverse strand, counting down.
AACTGATTGCCATGTTTCATAATAAATAAGGGAAAATGAAAAAATGTGTAAAGAATTCACAAAATAAGATTAAAATCTGTCTTTTAGAGGACTAAAAGAAGTTTTATACCAATTTCCAGGACATTTGGTGCAATTATGGTTTGGATGAATTCGATTGAGACCCTAAATCTTTTGAAAATTCTACAAAGCTTCTACAAATCAAATTTTGGATCATTTGCTCATCGCTAACTGTAACCAAATCATTCCATATCAAATTCTGGCACCAAAATGTAGGATTTACTACTGCAGATTTTCCTTTCTCTTGTTTATGCCATTGTGTGTATATAGCCTGATTATGAATATCAGTCTACCTTTGTTGACTTCAATGGCGCCAATTAATGCTTGTTTTGTCCTTTGCAGCAATGCAGTAGTAACTATTTATCAATATTGGATTAAGATGAAGGATTTGGCTGCATTTACAGTGAAGTCTGCCCTCACAGCTATGATCGGACATATACGACCGCCGTGATGGAGAGGAGGATGGGTGACCCTTCTCCTTTCCATGGAATTGCACAGGGTACGGGCCGTAACAAGAGGAAAAATAGGACATGTCCTATCTTTTTACCGTGAACTGTACACTGTATTGCTCCATGCGGCCATTGCCGTCTATGGGGGACGTATGTAGGGCTGCAAGCATGCAGCCATACATACAACCCCTTATGGTAATGTTAATGTATGCCTTAGTTTGTCTTTGGGGGTCTCTTATGTTGAAATTTATTAAAAATATAACTTTTTGTCAAAACATTTATTACATTTTGTAACTAAAAAAAAAAGAAAAAAGCAGCATGTACTCACTGAGCAATACATATCACTTGTAATTTCCTTTAAGAGAATGAACAGTGCTCAGTCAAATTTAAATCAGCTATGCCACAAAAAGACCAGAGGCAAAATTGGGAATAAGTCCCAGTACGTATTTACTAGAAATATACAATGTCATATAAAGACGAACAGAAAAATACAAATTTCAAGTGACAGTAAGTCCCTCCGGAACATTTCAGTCTCCAGAGTAATGTAGATATAGATAAAACTTTCCGACTGTTTGACACATGCAAAGTATCAGTAAGAATATAGCTGTCACTGCTAACCTATATTTGCATTCTGCTTTCATAAACCTGTACTCTGTCATGACAATTTATTTCATATATTATATTTGCCTCGGCTAATACAAGTTCCACATGCTTGTCTGCATTCAAATATCATTTTTTTGAATAAATCATACACTTTACCCAAAACCAAATTCTTTCTCCTACAGATTTTTTTTTTCAACAGAAAGAAGTCCTACATTTTTTTCTATATACGTACATTCTAATGGGATAATATTTCTCAACTGAATTGTAATGTCTACTTCCTTACCTTTCCTTTCATATTAGAATACCCCTAAATAGGTAGTATCAAGATAGGTATCAAGATCTGAGCTGAACCAGTATCGGAAAACATGGGGTGCTGGCTGAAACATATAGCTGACACCCCAGTGTAACAACCGCAATCGGAGTGGGCTCCGATTGCAGGTCTTTAACCCGTTAAATGCCGTGGTCAGCGCGACAGCAGCATTTAACATGCCTCAGGGGGTTCTTCCCCCAAGATCGGCCCCCCCCAGAACCGTTTTCGGGGGGCACTAATTATTGCTATGGGGTCCCAGAGGTGCCTGCAGGCAGTGCCAGTAAGATGGAGTCTATGACGTCATCTTACAGGCAGAGTGTCAGTATTATCATGAACATGTAATCAGATGAATGCTTGTTCATGTCCCATGGTGGAAGAAGTAAAAAAGTAAAAAAAAAAAAAAAAAGTTATTCAATAGAAAATAAAGAAAGAAATCAATAAAAATTCCCAAAAGCCCCAAAACATATAAAGAGACATATAACGCAAAAAAAGTCTAAATCATAACACAAACCCCACATATATAGTATCACCGCATCTGTAACAACCCATAGATTAACAATAAATAATTATTGAACCCACGCGATAAACGCCGTAAAAAAAACTGTTATTAACCTTAAAAAGTATGATTTTTACCTACTCAATCCCACAAAAAATGCTATACAAAGTGATCAAAAAACATATGTACTCCAGAATGATACTGTTGCTAAATACAACATGTCCTGCAAAAAACAAGCCATCTGTAGCCAAAAAAGTAACAATGTTATGCCACTTAGAAGACGGCAATATAAAAATTATAGATTTTTCCCACATTAGGGTTTTATTTGACAAATTTAGTAAAACGTAAGAAAAAATATTCATGTAATTGTATCAACCCGTAAAATAAAGATAACATGATTATTAGGCTATACGGTGAACACCAAAAAAAAAGTAAAAACTCCAGTACAAAATCGATGCTTTTCTGCTCCTGCCCTCAAAAAATAGTTCCTAAATTTTCAACAATAGGAGATTCCAATCCCAAATTGCTAACACTGGAAAATGCATCTCATCCCGCAAAAAAAATGTCATCACATGGTCCCAATAATGCAAAAGCTAAAATTTTATAGCCTAAAAAAGGGGCCAATGAAAAAAATTAAATCCTGGCAGCTGCAGGGTGCTCCTTCCCTTCTGTGCCTCGCTGTGTGCCCATAACACAAGTAACGGCCAAATGTGGGTAGTCTCTGTACTATGGAGAAATTATAGAACAAATTGTATGGTGGAAAATAAATTATCCAGACATTTCAAAAATTATGAAAATGCAAAGTACACATATGGGAAATGTTATTGAGCAATTTATTTAGGTGGTAAATATATCTGCCTGGAAATGCAAGTTTATCAAATTTCGAAAATGGCAAATTAAAAAAAAAAAATCATAATTTTTTTTATAACTTTTTTTGTAAATAAATGCAAAACTTACCAGCCAAACTTTACCACTAAAATGAAGTACAACATGTGAAGGAAAAACAGTCTCAGAATCATTTTGATAAGTAACAGTGTTCAAAAGTTCTAACCATATAAAGCGACGTATGTCAGAATCCAAAAAATCGGGCTGAGCCTTACGCTATAAACTGGCTGCGACCTTAAGGGGTTAATAGTTGATCATGTTTCTGTAATTTTGAGTAAGCGGAGTATGGGTTGCCTCTCCTGGATAAGCACTGCATGATTATAGGTTTGACTTGTTTTACATTTGTAGTTTTTCATCTTTACAGATTAGTCAGTATTAGGGGTATTTCAATAATAATAATGTATCCCCTATTCCCTTGTCGAACCAATGAGGCACAAATCCATCACAAGAGATTTCCTTACCCCATAAGCTTCAGGACTGAACATACCTGAAGAAGCTAAATGGAATGAGTGACAGCTACTCTTTAAATCTTGATGAATATACGGTAGCTTGTACATCACTTGGCCTCCGTCCTCCATCCTCCGTCCTCCACTGCTCTCTTCATCATTACCAAGCCATGGTCTTCGGACTTGGTGAAAATAAGGATATAGTGCCCCCATGCACATAAGAGATAAGCTTAAAGGAAATCTACATTTAGATTTACTAATGAAAGATGTCCCAAACTTACTTGCTCGCCTCATCTTTCAGGGGTTGACATTGCTTTTATGAAGACCTGGGACATCGGTCTAAAAAAGATTATTGTCCTAAAAAAGACTTAATAAAGACATTCAAATAAGCCGGACGCACTCAGGCCTATGTCATCCTTCTAATATATGCCCTGGGCCAGGTGCCATGAACACAGAGGGGAACCTGCATATATTAGCAGGAGGTGGAGCCTTGAGACGCTCGGGTGACGTAGCCCTGAGCACCCCTGGCTCATTTGAATATCTTACAAAGTCTTTTTTTAGAACAATGCTGATGTCCCAGGTCTTCATAAAAGTGAGATCATCCCCTCAAAGACGGGACAAGCAAGTAAGTTTGGGACATCTATCATGAGTAAATTTGATGGTAGATGTCCTTTTAGGGACATATGACCACTTGTATAATATTTAACACATAACTGATTAGTGAAAACTTGCTATTACTAAAATACCCAATATTACTACTGACCTATTGTCGGTAATATTTTTCTTGTGTGATCGTCACACATAGCACCCCCGCTGCTAAGCTGTTATACACTACAGTTAAAGCAAGAAGAACACAGCTACTTGGCTAAATAACTTCATTACAGGAGCAGCTCTTATTGAAGTGGATAATATAGGTGCCCACAGTGCAGCCAGATATGGCCGCCCTACAATCGTTTCATCTTATGGATAGGTTATTGCAGGGGTTCTCTGGCATTAAAACTTTTTTACAAATGCTTTGTGTGGGTAGTAAAATAATAATGAGATTATATACTCGCCTCGCTCAGCGCTCTTATTAGGCCACGCCTCCAACTATCACTGCCGGTATCTGTATACAGAGGCTGGGTCTGATGTAGCATTGACACCTGTGTGCCTGCTACAGCAGCAGTATCAGGCTGTACCAGGCACAATCCTGTGGATGTGACATCAAGTGTATACAAACAAAGACCGGCAGTAACGGGCAGTGCAGTGGCTGAACTGAAACGCTGGAGAGGGTGAGTATTAGCTTTTTCTTATTTTCTTACCCCCCCCTCCGCCCAGTAAAAATGAAATTAGCAGCAGCTGCTAAATGCATACATTACATTAAAATATGCCTTCATCTCCTCTGGGAGAATCATGGTCTAAAAAGAGGTCACCCAAACCTGAAAAAGTCCTGTATTCTATTTTATAGTTACGTACAAAAAATGTAGAACATGTATGTTTCTCACATGCAAATGTTACTGAATGCAAATATATTCACTTCTGTGATTGTTAAATTATACAATCATGAATCTTTATAAGCCATTTAGTTTCACCAAGTATAACATACCCTAAGGCTCACTTAATATTTTATTCTGTTAATATTTTCACGATATAATGACTTGCTCAATGTGTCATTTCATTAGCTTTGTGCTTATGTATTATTAAGTCATTACATTTTTCCATTTCTGCATAACTGTAAGTTGTTTATGTGAAGTTTCCTGCCTTTGGTTCATTAGAAATATCATATTAATTGGATTTTACTAACCCTTTATTCACCAAGCCACTACAATATTTTAAAATAAAATACTGTGTCGGAAGAACCTTTGAATGTTATATTCCATGCATATAATAGCAGAAAATAATGTAATTATCATAAATGCTGCTTTTATGTACTGAAATGATCTGACACTGCAGTCCTGGCTGAAATTACATCAGCAGAATACAAGTGAAGTTGCAATGGAAAGCACTTAAAACTTTACATAGACCTTAAAGGGCACCTGACAGCAGAAATACACCTAATAAACCACTACCATTATGTTGTCAAGCAACTGAACACTTTCCAGATCATGTTTCTTTCATGGCCCAGTGTGGAGGCATCATCCAGAAAATCAACTTTGAAGGGAGATGTAAATTGCTTTTATAAAGTCAAGGTGGCTGAGATTGAATTCAAGCATTCTCTGTGTCAGAAAGCCCCCATCACAGAAATTGATGGTGCTGCACCCAGATAAATCACTAACCAGATCTCCTGAAGTCATGGGAGGAGTCGTTCCGAAGCAGGGAGAGCTTCAGTTTTAAAGTCTCCGCCTCTTTGACTTTATACAACCAGTTTGCATTTCACTTCAAAGTTGATTTTCTGGGTGATGGATCCAGGCTGGGCTATGAAAGAAACATGTAAGGTGGAAATCTGCTACACTAAATACTGGTGGTAGTTTTTAAGGCCAGTTTCCTATGACAGGTTCCCTTTAAGGTTGTATTTGTCCTTTTATATAAGTAGCCTGTCAAACTTTATATACCTTATTCATTATATACAATCATTATATACAATCATTCCCTTATGTGCAGTTAGACCTGTCTCCTTTTTTTGTATTATATCTGCCTCCATCCACTACTTGCTTACATCCTACTTTTGCTAGTGGTTGACATCATTAAGGGAACATGACGGAAACCAAACATCTATGTCTACTCAAAAACTAGCATTTGGGAGAAATTGAATGATTGGAGGTGGAGAGTAGAGGCAATGTGGCAATATTTTTTTCGTAAATGGAGGTGTTTTGTAGTAACACAACTGACAGATGAGGAAATGCGAACCTTCATGTATAAGCTTCACAATTCAATATCGTATCGCACAGAAAACCTGAAGGGTACAGTGGGAAGACTGTATGTAGGTTTTTGAACGGCTACCTTATAAAATATTTCTCACCAATGTATCCTGTTTAGTATCGCAATTTAACTTCCTACATTTGGTTTCTATAGTTTTGTGTTTCTATAGTTTTTGTAGCACAAGGGCGAGACCAGCGCCAGAAATTCTTTTCTTCTTGGAGGAAAATTACAGAAACTACACATTTACAAAAGATAAAAAGAGAAAACCATCATAAAATTTGTTCTGACAATTTCTCCCGAGTGCAGAGACCCCCCACATGTGGCCGTTACTTGTTTTATGGGTGCACAGCGAGGCGCAGAAGGGAAGGAGAGCCCTGCAGCTGCCAGGATTTTAGTTTCCTCATTGGTCCCTTTTGTAGGATATAAAATCTTTTTTTTGTTATTGGGGCCATGTGATGGCATTTTTTTGCCGGATGAGATGCATTTTCCAGTGTTTCCATTTTGGGGTTGGTATGCCATATTGTTGAAAAATTAAGAACTTTTGTTGAGGGCTGGAGTAGAAAAGCATCAATTCTGTACTGGATTTTTTTACTCCAAGGGGGGGGGGGGGGAATTAAATGCCGCAGTCGCACTGATTGTTGCATTTAGTGGGTTAAACAGCCATGATCTTACCCCACTCCGACCGCGGGTGTTACACTGGGGTGTCAGCTATTGGCTACAGCTCTGCTTCCGAGATATCGCACGCTGAGTGCTAAGTTACAGCTCACATCGTTTGATATTAAGGATCTAGCAAACTTCTGGAGATTGAGTCATGTTTTCAACGGTGACTCCATGACTCAAGTTGCTACTTGAGATTCCCACGTGACTTGGGCTCCACAAGTTGAATAGAGAGAGGTTACTTTTCGAAATGTGATTTCTCAAAAACCAACCAGCATCTTAGTCAAACATTATTCCAACTTTGTTAAAGTATGGAAATATTTATCTTTGAAAAGTTGCATTTTTATTATTAATGTGTCTTGAAGAAAGTTTATGTAGACTAGGTGTTTCAGTAAACCCTTCATTTTATTTTGGGCAAGACCAAAATTGTATTTTTATTCTTACTGTATGTATAATCATAAAATAAAGGCTAAATATAAATATATACTGCACAGAGAATTATTTCATTTCAAATTTGTTTCTAAAAGCTGAATGCATATATTATTGTGTAATGATAGATTTTGTACATTTTGAGTTCAGCATTAATTGAGAACTAATGTGATTTGTAATCTGCCCACGAGTCTGTGATCTTGTCATCTTCGCAGTTCTTTTTTTAAAAGTAGACATAAGTGATGGAGAAGCAGGATCGCTTAGAGCTGCAAATAACTCATGTTGGCTCTGCAATGCAGGGAAATCCTGTGACATAACCGGTGCTTCCCCAGGCATCTGCTATGCAATTCCAATTAACATTTCAAACAAAGATATCTGGCTGATGTCGCTCCATGCGTTATTACATTTTCTCATGCATGGCCCTGTATTATGAGATAAAGCTTCACTAGCCGTGTTAAACAGATCAAATAGACATGTTTGTTCATTTTAAAGGACCACTTAACCTCAGGAACTGATTTTCACAAATGAACAAAGGAGTTGGAATGATATTTAAATAGCATTGTCACCTGTGTTGGAAATGAAAAGACTACTTCAAACCTTGTAGCCTGAAGGGGGGGGGTTCTTCTTCTTCTTATCATTGGTGTTAAGAGGCTGTATAGAGAGTTTTGTCACTTTTGATAGCAAGAAGAATGCAGCATATAAAGCTATTGTTGAGACGACCCAATGGACCTCAATATATCAGTGCTTGTTGGCATTCACATGCTTCATTAAAGACCCTACTCATGGCATCAAAACCAAGCAGAAGCCATTTTACCATTGTCCAAGAGAAGCACCTCAAAAATAGCTTGATATACTTAATCCTGGGGCAAGCCAACGGAGTATGGCGATCCTCCATGTGAATAGATACAAAGAATTCAGCAAAACTCCAAGTAGTGGATGAAAAAAGCAAGTAGATTTATTTTAAACACATCTCAATGTTTCAGCTTCTACATGAAGCTTGACAAAGGCTCCATGTAGAAGCTCAAACGTTGTGATGTGTTTGGAAGAAATCCACTTGTTTTTTCATTCACTACTTGGAGTGCTGCTGAATTCTTTGTGTCTATCCATCCATATATATATATATATAAATATATGTATACCTAAACCTAAATCCAAAAAAGTCTTGACTGTAGTGAAGGTAAACACATAATGCGGTTCGCACTTTCGTCTGCTTTTTTGAATTTTCGGGATTTGCGCCACTGTGACAGGTTCTTAACTGGGGATTGTGTCGTACGCTATCGGATTGTAGCTTTAATGCGACAGAAATCGGGGGGTGGGGCTGATTCAGACTGAGCGCGGGATTTAAGATTCAATTTGTGCCGCAAGAAAATGCACTTACATACACCAGGAAGAAGAAGGTGAACTCAGTTGATTGTAGTAAGTTTTTAGCTCCTCTTATGTTAAAAGGTTTACCAACAAACACAGGTCAAGCATAGTCATGAATGAAGACATTCCGCACAATAATTTTTTCTGCATATAATCTAAAGTAGTTCAAAAAGATGAAGATCAACATTTAGACCTATTGCATAATTCCAAATACTGTTCTCAAATAAGAGGCATACTTCAATTTCAGTTTGCTACTTATTATGTAATTAAAGTGAACCTGTCAGCAGAAATGAACCTAACATACCACTACCAGTATGTTGTCAAGCAGCTGAACACCTTCTAGATCTTGTTTCTTTCATGACCCAGTGTGGTGGCATCATCCAGAAAATCAACTTTGAATTGAATATTGGTTGTGTAAAGTCAAGGAGGCAAGGACAGCTCTCTCTGTCTCCCTTTACTGTAATTGATGGTCCTGTAACTGGAGATATCAATAACCAGATCTACGGAAGCCCTGTGCATGATGTTAATCTCATGCGAAGGAGCCGTTCTGAAGCAGGGAGAGCTTGACTTGAGTGTTAAACTTTCCACTTCCTTAACTTTATACAATTAATTTACATCCCACTTCAAAGCTGAATTTGAAGTGGGCCAAGAAAGAAACAGTTTGGTAGGTGTAAATCTGACAACATACTGGTAATTGTTTATTAGGCTAATTTCTGATGACAGGTTCTCTTTAATCTAATTATGTTATAGGGTTTATTGCTACAGGGTTCTATATCAAGACAAAATAGAGAAAATTAAAACAGGAATGTTGACTTGTCTGCTGGCATCTCCATTTGAATTCTTCTTGAAATAAAAATTTTACACTTTCTTAGTCATCTTGGCGGAAACTGGGATGAAATTTATTATGATACACCAATTTTGCTTTATAACACACCTCTCAATTCTGTTTTGAGGCATTTACTACTCGAGATGTTACTACACTAATCCTTCATTGGTGGGACACTAAGACAATTTTTGCAACTCAGTCGATTAATGTGGCCTACCAGATAACCATGCCCATTTTTCAATTCACTTTTTAAAACTGCAGCTAGTGGTGTGAACATAAAAAAATTCTCCATTTTTATTTGGCTCAACATATTGAAATTATTTGCTGCTTTATTAAGCCATAATTCTAGTACAACGGCTTGATAAATGTCCCTTTCTGGCTCATCCACACCATTTTGTCAATTTATTTAAAAATATTCAAGAGCAATAACAAAGGTACACAATAGTGCATCATTCTAAGAGCATACAGTATGCATAAAGATTATTTTGTTGGATTATAATTTTTTACTAAAATTGACATGTCAGGGGCAGTGACGGAATAAATTACCAGCACTGATAAAACGGTGAAAGTAAGCATAGTTATTTATAAACCTACTAACAATTCCATGCAGAAAGTGCTGGTAACAAGTGATATATTATCAGTGACCTTGGTGAAGCATATGGTAAAGTAGTGAGATCTGCACTTCTGGTAATTCACAGGAAAGACAGATTTGGAAATTTTTCTCTCTTCCGATCCACTATGCTATATCTTTAGCTCACCCTTGAATGGATTAAGTACCTAGAGAGATTATTTAAGGCTTAGCAGAATGTTCATCTTTTCTCCATGACATTTAATCAAAACTTGAAGTTTCCATCTGAGAAAAATGTATTGACCCAACAAGAAGAGATCGCAACATGGGAACAGTTTGAAGCTATATTGCTAAATCAACAACTTTTTTATATATCATCGCTACAATAACAATGATGATGAACAGTTTTGAACTACACATTTTCCTTATATGAAAATTTTTCCCCTGTCAATTGGTATATTTTGTAGTACAATACAACTAGGTTGGGAATAACCAAAAAAAAAATCATTCTTAATAGGGCTGGAGGCACAGTAGGATGTGGTCAAACATACCGCTTTGATTCAGTTTAGAAGCAAATTCAAAGCACACGGGTGCGTGCCACAGCCTGATCGCATATGCATTTCTGTGCAAATGCATGCAATCGGTGACCAGCACCCAGTGTCTTGCATTTAAACAGTACAGGACACTGGGTGTTGGTTACCGATCACTTACATTTGCACAGAAATGCATATTTGTTTGGGCCGTGGCATGAACCCGAACACTTTGATTCTGCTTCTTAACAGAATTATGCGTGACCACACTCTTATCTAGCCAAGAACAAAGGCTTCATTCAGCTCACCAATCTTATCTCCTCTGACAAATGTCAATGAAAAGACAGACTACATGCGAAAAGGGGCTTTCCATTATGAAGGTATGGTTGACCTATCCACAAACCAGTAGCTGTAGGTAACACATCTCTAATGTTCAGTCAACATATGTCATTGACCTCAACCTCATATGAATATTTGATGAACCAAAACAGTAATTGAAGGTCACTAGTAGAGAAGTTTCAGATTAAACACTTTGAAATGCATTCAGTGCATGTGTGTCTCCATTTTCCCTATGATTGAGGTTCCCCACCAGCCCCAATCACAGGTGTTAGCTGTGTTTTTGGATTCAGGTATTCAAACCAAACTTTTGTTAAAGGTCTGGCCAAGCTCGCAAACCTGGAACCCAAATGGGTTTGCTATTCTCTAAAGAAAACACTTGCTCTGACCTCAGAAATGCACTTCTGGATGAAATGACGAAATGTACAACGGGTACAGTGCAAATATTGGGGGTCATTTACTAAGGGCCCGATTCGTGTTTTCCCGACGTGTTACCCGAATATTTCAGATTTGCGGCAATTTCCTCTGAATTGCCCCGGGATTTTGGCGCACACGATCGGATTGTGAAGCATCGGCGCTGGCATGCACGCGCCGGAAATCGGGGGGCATGGCCGAACGAAAACCCGACGGATTCCTAAAAAACGCCGCATTTAAAAAAAAAAAAAGTGTCGCGGAGCTTGCACTTACCTTCACTAGGAATATGCCAGTGAACTTGAATGCATTCCAGGGAACTTCAGTACAGCAGCGCCACCCGGTGGACGTCGGAGGAACTGCCTTAATGAATCTCGGCCGGACCCGAATCCACCGAAGAGAACACGCTGCTGGATCGCAAATGGACCGGGTAAGTAAATCTGCCCCATTGTGTCTACACCCTGTTAAATGGCTTTATGATGCTGCCCCCTCTGCAGCACGTGCTGGATTTATCAGGAGGCAGTTCAGCCATTCAGCAATATGCTACGCCACCATGGCTCTTCTACAATGAAGTTTGACCTGGCGTAGAATTGCACCATAGCCTGCGTTTAAATGGGTGCAGGATATAGGCAGTACACAGGCATGGGGTAGCACACCCCACACCAGCTTACTACACAGCACGACTTCCCCTCTTCCTGGGAATGTGCCTGAAATTGTGACATAATCAGGAACTGCATATCTTTCCTTATGACTGTATATGTCTGGGCTTGTTTGATACTAAATAGTTGGTGATTTATCATAATGTATTAAAATACATAGAGAAATTGACTCTAAATTTAAGCAAAGTTAAGGGTGGACATGTGGCAATAAGATGCTCAGTACTATCATACAGTCAGTGAATACCTCCATAAAAGTAGTCAACTTGAAAACAAATCCTTTTAACCAGTCAGTGAGAAAATACGACTATGATCAAAGTCATTTTGTGTCAATTTGTTCTGCTTTTCTAGATTTGCCCTTGATCAGTCGATTGTTTACTGTTTCTTTAGAATTTGTCGAGCTGTGTTGACCATCTCTGTAAGTCCTCCATGACCTATTTGTAAATTTCAATCCGGCTCTTTTACAATTTGGTCGCTTCCTTTCATTGTTCACTAATTCATATTGACTTTTATGTCCTTGTGAAAATAAATGTCTTGGCACAGGAATATATTTTACAATAAACCCTTAACTGATGTCTAGGACAATATATCTTTATCTTGTCATTGCAAAAATACTTTATCATTTCTAAAATTAGTACCACAGTCCAAAAAATATTTGGCAAAGCTAGTGCAAATAGAGAAGGGATCCCTATTGACATTAATGGGTTTCCAGTTCTCACGCAGAGGTGTTTTTTTTAAATATTCACACTTTCAAAAAAACTCAACCCATGTATAATATACTCATTATTAAAATAGCTACAAAAAAGTGAACTTTTAATAATAATTCTATTTATATAGTGCACACAGCTTACGCGGCGCTGCACAGAGCTTGCCAGTTCAGTCCCTGTCCCCATGGGGCTCACAATCTAATCAACCTACCAGTATGTTTTGGAGTGTGGTAGGAAACCCACGCAAACATGGAGAGAACATACAAACTCTTTGCAGATGTTGACCTGGGTGGGACTTGAACCCAGGACCCCAGTTCTGCAGGGCAGTAATGATATCCTCGGAGGCACCGTGCTGCTGACAACTTATGAAATCTTTCATCAGTTATGACCATGGTGTCTAGTGGTTCTGGATATCTATGTAACAATATCTGTGTGTGTGTGGTTAATCGAACAGATGAGCAGCATTCCATGTCATTGAATTATTTATTCACAAATGGAAATTGCAACGTTTCAGCTAACTCAATGTAGCCATTCTCAAGCCAGAGAATGGCTACATTGAGTTAGCCGAAACGTTGCAATCTCCACTTGTGAATAAATAATTCAACGGCATGGAGTGCTGCTCGTCTATTCGATATATTGGATTCCTGTTGTCTTGAACCGGTTCCCCATGAGTCTGCACCCATTTGGATCTTAATCCTTTACTTCACTGTACCCCCCTTACTAAATACAGAACAGCTACTCCACCTCCAGTAACTGCTTCTTTTAAAGTAGTGACTCACAGAAGAGATGGGGGGGGGGGGCTTTAATGTGTTTATATAAGAGATATCACTCACAAGTTCTGCTCAAAATCCTGGAATATGAATTCATTTTTCACAGTCCTGCTGCTACTAACAACACACACAATGGTCGCACAGCTCTCAGGGGCCAATACCAACACTATCTGTAGTTATATTATAACAAAACACATAAAAAAACTAATTACTAGAACCAATGCTTTATTTATTGTGTTTCTGTTTTTCTGTTTTTTTTAAACAGTTTTTGCTAAAAAAAAGTTTCGCCTTTTTTTTACTGCAACCCTCCTTGACCTTATAAATATCTCGTTAACCACTGTAAAATTAGAATGCTTAAAATTATATCTATGGGGGTTAGAGTAAGGTTGTAATTAGAGATGAGCGAACATGCTCGTCCGAGCTTGATGCTCGGTCGAGCATTAGGGTACTCGAAACTGCTCGTTGCTCGGACGAATACTTCGCCCGCTCGAGAAAATGGCAGCTCCCGCCGTTTTGCTTTTTGGCGGCCAGAAACAGAGCCAATCACTAGGGGTTGGATTTCAATTAGGCACTAACTCAGTGTCATCTCATCTGACATAGTAGTGTGCTTTGATACTTGGCTAGAAAATAGCCATAGGAGAAAGGTCTGTTTCTCAGCGCATATCGGAGGAGGTGGAGGTGGAGGAGGATGAGGAGGAAGAGGAGGAGAATGTTGGCGAGACACAAGAGGGGACCATTGTTGAGTCCTTCACTGTTCAGCGTGTATGGGCAGAAGAAGAGGAGTTGGAGGAGTTGGAGGAGGAGGAAATGGACAGTCAGGCCAGTGAGGGGAGTGAATTCTTACGCGTTGGTACTCTGGCGCATATGGCAGATTTCATGCTAGGCTGCCTATCCCGTGACCCTCGCGTTCAAAGAATTTATTCCAGCACCGATTACTGGGTGTTCACTCTCCTGGACCCACGGTACAAGCAAAATCTTTCCACTCTCATCCCTGGAGAGGAAAGGAGTGTGAGAATGCATGAATACCAGCAGGCCCTGGTGCACAAGCTGAAACAGTATTTCCCTTCTGACAGCGCTAGCGGCAGAGTGCGTAGTTCTGCGGGACAAGTAGCGAGGGAGAGTAGGCGAGCAGGCAGCTTGTCCAGCACTGGCAAGGGTACGCTTTACAAGGCTTTTGCCAGCTTTATGTCACCCCAGCAAGACACTGTCACCTGTCCCCAGTCTCGGCAGAGTAGGGCTGATCTTTACAGAAAGATGGTGAGGGAGTACGTAGCTGACCATACCATCGTCCTAAATGATCACACAGCTCCCTACAACTACTGGGTTTCAAAGCTGGACATGTGGCACGAACTGGCGCTGTACGCCTTGGAGGTTCTTGCCTGCCCTGCCGCTAGCGTCTTGTCCGAGCGGGTTTTCAGTGCAGCTGGTGGCATCATCACCGATAAGCGTACACGCCTGTCGACTGACAGCGCTGACAGGCTGACGCTTATTAAAATGAATAAAGGCTGGATTTCTCAGAATTTCCAATCTCCACCAGGTGAAGGAAGCTCAACCTGAATAATTGATCCACTCCTCCTCCTCCTCCTCATTTTCCTCCTTCTCCTCCTCTTTGTACAGTAAAGCAGAGGAAAATGGCTATTTTTTGACAGGGCCCACTGGCTCTTGCTATAGTACTTCATGCATTTAATTTTTCTGGAGGGCCACCTACCCGGTCCTCTGTTTGAAACAATTTTTGTGAGTGCCACATACAGGCACTCAATCTATTCCATTTTACTGCAGGGCCACCTACCTGCTCCTCTGGTTTGAAACATTTTTGGGACTGCCACATACAGGCACTCAATCTATTCCATTTTACTGGAGGGCCACCTACCTGCTCCTCTGGTTTGAAAAATGTTTGGGACTGCCACATACAGGCACTATCCAAATTAAATTGTCTCCATAGCAGCCTCCACACGTTGTCTCCATTGCTACCTCCAAAAGTCGTCCATATAGCTGCCTCCATACATCGTCCCTTTATCAAACGAGGTGTGTCAGGCAGAAATTTGGGTTGTTTTCATGGATTCCACATCAAAGTTGTTAACTTTGTCGCCACCCTGCTGTGTTATCCACAAAATATACTGGCAAACTTTTACCATTTAGGGATATTATTTCAGCGCTTCTTGCGCATCTGTTTACATTCCCCTCACCCGGCATATCCTAAACTTATAAGAACGCTACTACACTTGATCTTATACAAAAGGTTCTTAGAAGTGCTGTTTGGGGAGTAGCCTAGAGACAGGGGCTTGGATTGGCGAAAGCTCGCCTGGCAGCGGAGCGCCAGCTCCATGCGCATCATGCGCTTCTTGCGCATCTGTTTACATTCCCCTCACCCGCCATATCCCAAACTTATAAGAACGCTACTACACTTAACTTGGTGCAGGCTGGGACCGAGTCTGACCCTGGGGCTGGTCATATACTGCCGACGCAGAGAATTGCGGGGCCTACCTCGGTCCAGGTCTCAAAGGCCTACTATACCTCCTCCCACCCCTCCTCCACCTCCTCCTCCTCCGAATTACCATCCGTGGGCATGGCGCCATCAGTCGGTAGCTCTAGGCACAGCAGCAGTGCCGTCGCTAAGCGACAGCAGGCGGTGCTGAAACTGCTGAGCCTAGGCGATAAAAGGCACACCGCCCAAGAGCTATTACAGGGCATTTCACATCAAAGTTGTTAACTTTGTCGCCACCCTGCTGTGTAATCCCCAAAATATACTTGCAAACTTTTACCATTTAGGGATATTATTTCAGCGCTTCTTGCGCATCTGTTTACATTCCCCTCACCCGCCATATCCTAAACTTATAAGAACGCTACTACACTTGATCTTATACAAAAGGTTCTTAGAAGTGCTGTTTGGGGAGTAGCCTATAGACAGGGGCTTGGATTGGCGAAAGCTCGCCTGGCTGCAGAGCGCCAGCTCCATCCCAAGATCCAACTAACATAGTTTTAACTGCAGCACCTTTAATCTACTACTAGTTCACTGCCTCCATACATGGTCCCCTTATCAAACGAGCTGTGTCAGGCAGAATTTTGGGTTGTTTTCATGGCTTCCATGTTAACTTTGTCGCCACCCTGCTGTGTAATCCACAAAATATACTGGCAAACTTTTATCATGTACCGATATTATTTGAGCGCTTCTTGCTCACCTCCTTTGGTTCCTCTCTGCCACCCATTGGTTTGAAGCCTGAGTCCATTTAGGGTATGTCGCCATGACACTCTCTAGCCTGCTGCCGCTGCCTCTGCATGCCGTCCCCTATAGTGTCAGGGTCAATTAATTGGGATGTTTTTAGATGCTATGCCGCTTCTTCTTCTGGTCACCTACTGTCATGGCCATGCTTTGTTGCCCATAATTTTGGCATAATGGTGGCGATTAAGCAGCCTCAGAGGCATCCATGCATGCTGCCCCTGCTGTTTCCTGTCCCATTCCGTGGGAGTTTCCATCCGTTCTGAGGTTCCCAGGTGTTTGGCCAAGCTTCCCTGTGCAGGAGCCTTGGTCCCCTTTGAAAAATGCTCGAGTCTCCCATTGACTTCAATGGTGTTCGTTATTCGAGACGAGCACTCGACGCCATCGGGAGAAAAAGTTTCGTCCTCGACATAACGAGTAACCCGAGCATTTTAGTGTCGCTATCTCAGTTGCAATTGTTAAAAAATCAATTTTTAAACTTATATGAAAGGTCACCTGAGTGATTCCAGTGACAATACTTGGTCCAATGAAGACTGCCACATTCTGAGTTCCTAGCATTGCCCGGATGGGATGCCGGGGGGAAGATAATAATAAAGGTATTATCGGGGATTATAAGGGAAACAATTTTTTAGCTAAAAGAAGGATGTAATAGGGTTAATAGGGCTCTATGGGCAAACGTCACAAGCTGTATATGTGAAAAAGTGATGCAGAGGTTCCAGTACGGTCAAGCAATACCAATGAGCTATTTTAGTATTTGAGTACAGGACTCAATACCTACGAGGCCGTCCAAGGGTTTCAAATAGAGAGGCGAGCACTAAAATGCCTTGAGTGCTCGTTATTACGGACAAAACTTTTCCTGATGGCTCGAGGGCTTGTCTTTTTGAATAACGACCCCATTGAAGTCAAGGGAGACTCGAGCTTTTTTCAAAGGGACCATGGTTCGGGAATAAAATGTGTTATTTAATTAAAAAGAATGTTTCTGATAAGTTAGCAGATGTATGCAAACATCTGCAAATGCTATTTCTTCACTGTTCCGCGCGTATTATTATCTCCCGACAAGTTAGCAAGGAAGAAAGTAAGAATAGAATAAAAACAGTGAACACAGATCATTTAAGTGAAAAAGCCAGTGAAAAAGACAGTGAAGAAAGATTGCAGATGTTCGGTCCATCTGCCTTACTTGTCGGGAGATACGCTGTCCCCGGAGATCCTGTGCTGCTTCCTCGGTGTACTCCGTGCTGCTGTCCACCGGTATGTCTCTCGTGCTGATGCGCCCCAGTGTCTCGTGCTGCCTGCTGGCTCCCCGGGTCTCCGTGCTGCCTCCCGGTGTCTCTGTGCGGCGCTCCCGGGGTCTCTGTGCTGCCGCTGCCCCGATGTCTCCAGTGCAGACCGCTGCCTCGAGTCTCCGTGCTGCTGCCCGATTGTCTCCGTGCTGTACCTGCCCCGATGTCTCCGTGGTGCCCCGATGTCTCTGTGCTGCTCCGATCTCTCCGTGCTGCCCTGTCCCGATGTCTCCGTGCTGCCCCTGCCCCAATGTCTCCGTGCTGCCCCGAGTCTATCCGTGCTGCCCAGATGTTTCCGTGCTGCCCCGTGTCTCCGGGTGCCCCAGCTGTTCCGCTGCCCCTGGCCCAGAGTATTCGTAGTGACGCGATTTCCGTGTGCCGCGAAGTCTTCGTGCTTGCCCCTGCCCCGATGTCTCGTGCTCTGCCCCGATGTCGCCGTGCTGCCCCTGCCCCGATGTTCCGTGCGCCCCTACTCCGATGTCCCGTGCTTGCCCCGATGCTTCGTGCGTGCCCGATGTTCCAGTGCTGCCGTGGTCTCCGTGCCTGGCCCCGTTGATCCGTGTGCCCGACCCGATGTCTCGTGCTGCCCCGATGTCTCCCGTGAGCCCGGTGTCTCCGTGCGCACCCGATTGTTGTATCCGTGCGCCCTGCCTCCCGATGTCTCCGTGCTGCCCCGAGGTCTCGTGCTGCCACGATTTTCCGTGGCTTCCCCGATGCCCCGTGCTTTTTTTTTTTTTTTTGCCCGGGTCTCCGTGCTGCCCTGATGTCTCAGTGCTGCCCGATGTCTCCGTGCTGCTCCTGCCCCCGCGTTCTCCGTGCGCCCCGGTTTGTATCCGTTCTGCTGTTCCACCCGATGTCTCCGCGTGCTGCTGTTCCCCCCGATGTCTCCGTGCTTGCGCTGTTCCCCCAGTGTTCTCTGTGGCTGCCCTGCTTCCCCGATGTCTCCGTGCTGATGTCCACCGATTGTCTCCGTGATGCTTTACCACGATGGTCTCTGTGCTGCTCCCCGGGTCTCCGTCCGTGAATAACGTGTTTTCAAATGTGTTGTTCACCACATATATATTGTTCTTCACATTACTATTTTGTTCGCACAGTTCGCGGTGTATCTCAGACCAAAGTAAGCAGATGTGCCGACATCTGAATCATTCTTCATTGGTTTTTCTGTGTTTTCACTGTGTTTTCACTTAAATGCCTGTTGTTCAGTGTTTTTATCCTATTCTTCATGTTCTTCACTGTGTTTTTTTAATTCAATGCTCGATCTTGAGGCAGGGGAAACTTATCGTCCGAGCAACGAGCCGTTCGGTACCTTAATACTCGAACGAGCATCAGCTCAGCGGAGTATACTCGCTCATCTCTAGTTCTAACCTTTCTAGAGGTTTTATAGTTTCAGAAAGGGTGATGCAAACTGCCTATAAAGTGTCTACCACTGCCATCTAGGGAGTTAAAGTTAATAATTGCTTAAAATCAATAAGTAAGTGTTTTATCAAGACGTTCCTGATAGAATCATTATGCTGAGACCTGGTTCCCCTGTTGTGACAGTCCAAAAAAACATTCTAGAGCCTAGATTAAATGTATATGTAGACCCCCAACTGTCCCTAAGCTTTTTTCTGGGGAAGGATTACCCTAAACAGGAATTTGGAGCTAGATTCTTGGTGCTGTTTATGCTTCGGTAACCACACTTCTAAACAGCATGGGAGTGAGGGACACTTTAACCATCTATCATAAAGGAATGGGACCTTAGAAGCGGTAAAGAATGCCTTTTCCAACAAAAAGAGACCTTCAGCCCATCTTAACTCAACTCTCTTAAAGAAAATTAATTTTCTGCTCAGGGGGGGCCTCATTGCTGAGACCCCCAACAGATGCGAAAATTTAGGGGTCAGACTAATTAGAGACGGCCACGCAAATGACTGTTATGCTCCATTAAATCTCTATGACTGCCGGAGATCGACGGGCACATCACTCGACAATCACCATTGATTGACAAAATGTGTGTGTACTAGATGCCTATAGTGCTTATTAACATCACCAATACGGCATTGGTTTATAAAGATGGTTATTTGAATGATACTGAACAGATAAATATATTGTGTTAACATCCTGTTCTTATTTCCTTGACAAATGTTAAAGGTTGGGTGTTTTAGGAACAAGTTTATGCAAATCCCCTGGCAATAAGCTAATACAAAGGTCTTCTTTACTTCAGCTGAGTAGTTAAGTTGACTGTTCTGGATCAGCTAATTTTAGGTGTGTCCGGTTTTAATTGCGCAAAAATTCGGAAAACAAACAGGACGAAAAATAAAAATTTTAAAAACATGTTTTTTACGCATGCGGTTTTTATCGATCTGCAAACGCAACTTAGTAAAAAACGGCCCAAAAAAAAGCGCAAGAAGAAACAAGACACACTATGTTTGTGCTTCCACTATAGGGTGAAGGCCACACCATTTTTTGAAAACCCACACATTTTTGACAAGCGTTTGACTCAATTATCTTAATTCAAACTGGTCAAAACCGCCCTGTTTGAATATGCTTAAAAAACGGGCCAAAACTACACGTTCTCTCACGCACAAAAGCCTTGTGTTGGAAAAAAACCAAATGGTGGCTATAAAACACTAAGGCAACGGCACGGTAAGGGGGAGGTCCTCGGCCCTGAACGACATGCGTTTCCAGAGAACGCATGCGATTGCTGCTTAACAATCGCATGCGTTCACAATGCGCATGCACAATGAATTAACAGCTGTTTAATTATGGCAAAATCTCCCTTAAGAATGTAGCAATGCGTGTGTTAAACGCATGCAGTAAACGCGACGTGTTAACGCACCCTAACTTTTTTCATGACCACCTATAAATAGTGTGTGAATTAATCAGCTCCTGAGCCCCCAATAATTGAAAAAAAATCCCTGGTAGATAAGAAAACAGAAAATAATCATAATGATTTGTCAATTTGTAAATACATCATAGTGTTTGTCATTACGATTGCCAAGTATGAGCATGTTTCTCATATGCTTCCTCAAATGGACACTATACCTATTGACGAAAAATTGACAGATTATAAAAAAATCTTCCATGTGTTTTATGGTTATATTACATTTAAAAACCTCGTGACTACATGCATACAGGACATCTGGACACATTTCAGGCAAAAAATGCCCCTAGTCATATATTAAAAATGTGAATGTATTAAAGAGATGGAGAGGAGGTATTGAGCTGTTAGGTGATAGGAAGAGGAGAAACTCCCACATAGTAATGGCGTTAAGTGGAACAAACACCTGTAAGGTCTAAATAGGGATTTGCAGCCCCCGGGGACAGAATAAACCAGAGTACACGGAAAAGAAAGGAAGAACGAAGCAATTCCCCGACAGGAGAAAAAATAAGAAAACCCCCCACAATGGTTCCAGAGCAAGAGAGTGTAAAAAAAAAAAAACAAAATAGAAGGTACACCTACGTAGACGGTGGTAAACCGAAGGGGGAGTTGGAAAAGAAAGAGGCCAGAGGGAGTGGGTTGTAAAAATGTATTAAGTAAAAATGCGCAAATAATAAAAGAATGCGGGCTGACAAAGGGTGGTGGAATCCGTGGTCCTTTTGAAACCTTTGAACTTTTTAGCAGCTTTTAAGCAGTTTTTGCAAAACGCATCCGGTTTTTGACCGTTTAACAAATTATCTTAATAAAAGTAATTGCAGAAAACAGACAAAACCAGAAAAAAAAAAATCAAAAAACAGATAGGCTTTTCAAAAAAAAAACGCATTTTGCATTTTAAAATAATGCACATGCTTTTAACAGAATGATTAAAAAAGCCTCTAAAAAACAGGTTTTTAAAAAAGCCAAGTGTGCCACCACACTATAGGTTCTAAAAAGGCGAGTCAAGGGTCGGGAATAAAGGTCAATATACTGGAATACACAGAAAATAAGAGATCAGTAACTAACAGGACACTTTATTAGGTACAACATGCTGTACGGGTTGGACCCCCTTTTGACTTAAGGAACTGCCTCAATTATTAGGGGAATAGATTCAACAAGGTGCTGGAAGCATTCTCGCGAGATTTTGGTCCAATATTGACATGATGGGAACATCCCATGATGCGAGAAAAAATCTCCCGTTCAACCACATCCCAAAGAGGCTCTATTGGATTGAGAACTGGTTGAATGTGGAGGCCATGTGAGTACAGTGAACTCATTGTAATGTTCTAGAAACCAGCTGAGCTGATCCAAGCTTTAGGGACATGGCGCATTATCCTGCTGAAAGTCGCCATCAGATGTTGGGTACAGTTGGTCATAAAAGGATGGACATGCGTTCAGCAACAATAGCTAGGTAGGCTGTGGTTGTTGACAACGATGTCAATTATGGTACCAAGGGGCCCAAAGATGCACAAGAAAGAAAGAAAATATTCAACAAACCAGCAACCCCACCACTAAGCCTGAACCGTGATTAGAAGGCAAGAGGAATCCATGATTTCATGTTGTTGACGCCCCCAATTCTGACCCTACCATCCAAATGTCGCAGCAGAAATCGAGGACCTCATCAGACAGGCAAAGTTTTTCCAATCTCCTACTGTCCAATTCTGATGAGCTGTGAAAAGTGTAGCTCAGTTTCCTGTTCCATAGATGATGAAAGGAGTCGGCACCCAGGTGTGGTCTTCTGCCCTGCTAGTAGCCAATTGCATCAAAGTTCGAATTGTGTGTGTCTGTGCATTCAGAGATGCTTCTTCGCCTACCTTGGTTGTAACGGGGGCGATTGGAGTCACTGTTGCTCTTTCTATCAGCCTCGAACCAGTCTGCCCATTTAACTCGGACCTCTGGCAATCAAACAAGGCAATTTCCGACCCAAAGAACGACGCTCACTGGAGTTGTTTTTGGTTTTTTTTTTCGGACCATTCTCTGTAACCCTGTAGAGAGCGGGTTGTGCTTGTGGAAAATCCCAGTAGTCAGCAAGTTTCCTGAATACTCAGACCACCCTCGAAACCAAAACCATGCCACGTATCAAAGGCACTCAAATCACCGTTCTTCCACATACTGATGCTCGGTTTTTTGAAATGCAGGAGATTGTCTGACCATGTATACAAATGCCCTAAATGCACTGAGTTGCTGACATGTGAGGGCGCATGCCGAGGTAGAAAAAGTAAAGCCGTGAACGAGAAGGGGGAAAAGGAGCCGGGGAAAGAAGAAGTGGTCAGGGGAGTGTGTATTATAGATATATATAATTTATATATAAGATAGATATGTGTGCAGTAATAAATGTCACATGCCAGTCTATTCATTGTAAAGCTGTATAGGTAATTAACAACTAACGTTTGTAATTAGGGTGTTGATTAAAAAACACGTAAGGCCAGGCGGGCTGTGTGGGTTTTGAACCCGGTTTTTGGGACATTTCTATAACAAAGGAGAAAAATAGAGAGGGCCGGGGAGGGTGCGCTTGTAAACCAAACAGAAAGCTCCAATTGTAGTGAAATACACAAAATTTATTGAGTAGCAGTGATATGGGATATTGGACCATGGGATATCACTGCTACCATACAATTTTGGGTTAATTCACTACAATTGGAGATTTCCTGTCTGGTTACAAGCGCACCCTCCGGCCCTCTATATTTTTTACTACTTTGTATTATTAAACTTCACGATACCCTCTGGTTATCCGGTTGTCGGAGTGCCTAAGAGTTTGCCTGCAGTAACCTAAGAACTTTACAAAACTGCGTTACAACAAGGATCCTCACTCTTCACTGGATACTAAATGCCGCTGGTAACCCAAGTGGTTACCAGGTGAGCAAACATTTTCTCACCACAATCGGTACCTAATTGTCCTTACGTTATTAAGCGAGGCGCCCAGTCATCTTCCCGTGTTTTGTTTTGTACTTTCTCTCTCTTGGGGACAGTTCTAAGCAGCCTGTGGAAAAAAAAAGAAGGAGGAAGGGATAGGGCTGTGTGGGAGTATGTTTCGGTGTGTTATATATAGGTGTATATGTATGATATAGTGTGTATGTGCGTAAGTATGTGCACGTGTGTGATATATGATATATGTCTACTGTTTGTATATGTGTATTGCTGTATTGATGATACCAGAAGTGTGTAGATGTTATATCTGTATGTGTGTATACGCTGTATGTAAATGCAGTATTGGTCAATGGCGTTAGAAGCAAATTTTGGCGTTTATACTACTATGGCTACACTATTGTTCTTCATTACAAATGACTGGAGGAAGTAATCCAACAAATAGCACCTAGGGTTCTGGGAAGAAGCGTCCCTCCCTAGGTGAGAACAAAGCTCTCCAAGTCTGAACATACATGTCTTACGCAATCTCGGGATGGGGGGGCCCCTTTCCTGCCCTGCCTTCGGATTTCGGCGCTCGGCAGGAAACTTTGTTGAATGTTGCCGTGGTCTCTCAGTACACTTCCCAGTGGTCATCCGAGAACGAAGTCCGGTGTCCAAACGGTGTTTTTTCGGAAAGACAAGCAAAGACTCTGCCTCCACACTGGACCTAGGACTGTCCCATAGAATTGGTGGGGTGGAGGGGAAGCTCATACAAAAGGGTCGAGTGTACCCCTATCTGGTCCTGAAACCCACGGCGCATATTTTGGTTCTACATAAAGGGTGGTATGAAGCTTCGAAGGAAGTGCCTTGTTGATACCACGAAGTCTGTTGTCTCCTGCCGGAGCAGGATTCTTCTTGTTTCCTTAGGAAAGGATGGTTCTATTGTATGGGTATCGATTACCGTGGCCTCAATAAATTCCCTTCCCATGATTCATCTGAACTCTTTGATCGTCTCCGTGGGCCCCAGGCAAACGGTTTCACCAAGTTGGAGGGGCATTACAACCTCACCGCATACGTGAGGTGATGAATGGAAGAAATCCGCCTTCAATACTCGAAATGGGGGCACTTCGAATATATTGTTATTTGGGGACTCTTTTGGTGTCTCTGTAAGCACCAGAGGGCGCGGAATAGGAAGGTGGAAAACAAAGGATGAAGGATGTCAACGTGAAGCGAGAATGGGGTTCGTTATTCGAGACGAGCACTCGAGCATCGGGAAAAGTTTGTCTCGAATAACGAGTACCCGAGCATTTTAGTGTTCGCTCATCTCTAGTTGTAATATTTACATGCAAAAAAATTGCTTTCACCACGCAATGATTCTCATTAAACTCTTTATTATATTTATAACTCTTCAGTTCAAAGGAAAACCTTCCGGCTCATCCAGGTCATCTTAAGCAAACATTAAAGAAATACTAAACATGAAAAATAGAGAAAAAAATCACAGCACTTCCTTTTTCCCTTTACTTTCATCCTATTCTGTATTATATTAGAATTAAGTAATTTCAATATATAAAGAAATATTCTCACTGTCCCAGGATATCCTCTATGTGCAATGCTGTAAGACAATTGGCTGGAGCAGGAGCTCCTCCCACTGCCCTGTCTGAAGTAGACACACACAGTGAGGGCAACTACTGTATATTTTTATGTTTAGATTCCCATGCTCCCACAGAGTTCTTCTTTTGTACCATTACAGTTCTCCTATAGTCACATGTACACTATGGGGCAGATGGGGGGAATATGTCATTCACTTTCTGTGTGCAATGCATGCAATCTAAGGTTATTTGACCAGCACTTGCCATGTGAGCGGGGGGGCACTGGGTTGTTGTATTGGTGGGGGGAGTAGGGTTCGGCCCCTTTGGTGTGGTAATGCGTCCCGACAAACCCTTACCCTGCCCCCCTTTTTCTTTTTTTTTCCCACGCTTCAGCGTTACATTTTGCCAGAAATGGTCATATATTGCTTTTGTTTGGGCCTAGGCATGAACCACCGAACACTATTGATTTCTGGCTTTCTCTAACAGAATTATGGACGTGACCGACCTCTTATCTATCCAAGAGCAAAGGCTCATTCGCTCACCTAATCTTATCTCCTCCTGCACAAATGTCAATGGACAAGACAGACTACATGCTAAAAGGGGCTTTCTCTTATGAAGTGTATGGTTGACCTACCACAAACCATAGCTTAGGTAACATCAATCTCTAATGTTCGTCAGACATTCAATCAATCCTTGACTCGAACCTCATATGAATATTTGAATGACACCATAACATATTGGAAGTTCACTATTCAGAGAATTTTTTCATGATCTAAACACTTTGAAATGCATTCAGAGTGCTGTGTGTCCTCCATTTTCCCTATGATTGGTGCCCCACCAGCCCCATCCAGGTGTTAGCTGTGGTTTTTGGATTCAGGTATTCAACCAAACTTTTGTAAATGGTCTGGCCAACTCGCAACCTGAACCAAGGGTTTTGCTATTCTCAAAGAAACACTTTGCTCTGACTCTCAGACATGCACTCTGGATGAATTGACGAAATGTACAACGGTACAGTGCAAATATTGGGTGGTCATTTACTAATGGCGCCGATTCGTGTTTTCCCTTCGACGTGTTACCACCCCGAATACTTTCAATTTGCGGCATTTCCTCTCTGAATTGGCCCCGGGTATTTGGCGTCCACGATCGGATTGTGTGAATCAAAATCGGCGCTGGCCTGCAGCGCCGGAATCGTGGGGCACTGGCCGAACGAAACACCCCCCAACGGGATTCCTAAAAAAACGCCGCACTTAAAAAAAAAAAAAGATGTCGCTGGACTGCACTTAACCTTCACTAGGAATGCCAGTGACTTTTGAATGCATTCCAGGAGAACTTCAGTACAGCAAGCGTCGGCCACCCGTTGCGTTGTACGTCGATAACTGCCTTAATGAAATCTAATCTCGCCGACCCGATCACCACCGAAGAGACCACTGCTGCTGGTCCGCAAATGGAACGCTGTAAGTAAAATCTGGCCCCATTGTGTCTACACCCGTTAAATGGCTTTATGATGCTTCCCCCGTTGCAGCACTTGCTGGGATGTATCAGAGGCAGTTCCGCCATTCAGCAAAGTGCTACGCCCACCATGGCTCTTCTACA
Organism: Engystomops pustulosus; assembly: GCA_019512145.1. Lineage (NCBI taxonomy): Eukaryota > Metazoa > Chordata > Amphibia > Anura > Leptodactylidae > Engystomops > Engystomops pustulosus. The sequence continues at coordinate 61,044 of WNYA01000443.1, read as the reverse complement.
ATATTTGACCTGGCGTAGAATTGCAACCATAGCCTTGTTTAATGGGTGCAGGATATAGCATTCCACAGGCTTGGTTAGCACACACCCCACACCAGCTTACTTACACACACAGACTTCCCCTCTTCCTGGGAATGTGCCCTAATTGTGACATAATCAGACTTGCCATATCTTTCCTTATGACTGTATATGTTCTGGGCTTGTTTGATCTAAATAGTTGGTGATTTATCATAAATGAGTTTACACAAATACCTCGAGAAATTGGGACTCTACATTTAAGCAAAGTTACAGGGTGGACATGTGGCAATAAGATTCTCGTCACTTCATACAGTCTATGATATACCCTCCATAAACGAGTAGTCAACTTGAAAAACCAAATCCTTTGTAAAAACCAGTCAGCTTAGAAAACGACTATGATCAAAGTCATTTTGTGTCAATTTGTTCTGCTTTCTAGATTTGCCCTTGATCGTCGATTGTTTACTGTTTCTTTAGAATTGTCATTCTGTGTTTGACGCATCTCTGTAAGTCCTTCCATGACCTATTGTGTAAATCTAACAATCCGGCTCTTTTCTACATTTGGTCGCTTCCTTTCATTGTTCACTAATTCAATAGTGACTTTTAGTCCTTGTGACATAATTGTATTGGCACAGCAAGAATATATTTCATAAACCCTTACTGATGTCTAGGACAATATATCTTATCTTGGTCATTGCAAAATCTTTATCATTTCTAAAATAGTCCCACAGTCCCAAACAATATTTGGCAAAGCTAGTGCAAATGAGAAGGATCCCTATTGGACATTAATTGGTTTCCATTTCTCACCGCAGAGGTGTTTTTTTTTTTTTTTTAAATCTTCATCACCCTTCAAAAAAAACTCAACCCATGTATAATATACTCATTATCTAATATAGCTAACGAAAAGTGAACTTTTAATAATTAATTAACTATAATATTTATAATGTGCAACACAGCTTACGCGCGCTGCACAGAGCTTGCCAGTTCCAGTCCCTGTCCCCATGGGGCTCAACATCTAATCAACCTACCAGTATTTTTGTGAGTGTGGTAGTAGAACCCACGCAAACATGTGAGAGACATGACAACCCTTTGTCAGATGTTGACCTGTGGTGGGCTGGAAACCCATGACCCCCCAGTTTCTGCGTGCATTAATGATAGCCTCCCGGAGGCCCGTGCTTGCTGACCACTTATGAAATCTTCTCAGTTATGACCATGGGGTCTAGTGGTTCTGGATTCTATGTTACAATATCTCTGTGTGGTGTGGTTTAATCGACAGACGAGCAGCATTTCCATTCATTGATATTTATCACAAATGGAAATTGCAAACGTTTCACGCTAACTTCATGTAGCCATTCTCAAGCCAGAGAATGGCTAATTGGTTAGCTGAAACGTTGGCAATTTCCACTTTGAATAAATAATTCAACGACATGGAGTGCTGCCTCTCTATTCGATATATTGGATTCCTGTTGTCTTACCGGTTCCCCCCATGAGTCTGCAACCCATTTGGATCTTAATCCTTTCTTCCTGTACCACCCTCCTTATAACTACAGAAGCTCAGCTACTCCACCTCCAGTAACTGCTTCTTTAATTGTGACCTCACAAGAAGATGGGGGGGGGGGGGCTTTAATTGTTTATAAATAAGAGTATCACTCACAAGTTCTGCCTCAAATCCTGGAATAATGAATTCATTTTTCAAGTCCTGCTGCTACTAAACAACACACAAAGGTATGGTCCACAGCATCTCAGGGGCCAATACAACCACTGTCTTAGTATCAACAAACACATAAAAAACAATTACTAAACCGAATGGCTTATATTTTGTTTTGCTTCTGTTTTTTTTGTATTTTTGTAAATACAGTTTTGCTAAAAAACAAAGTTTCGCCTTTTTTTTACTGGTCAACCCTCCTTACCTATAAATCTCGTTAACCACTAGTAAATTAAATGCGTTAAAATGATTTCTATGGGGTTAGATCAGGTTGTAATAGAGATGAGGCGAACATGCTCGTCCGTAGCTTGATGCTCGGTCGAGCATTAGGCTCGAAACTTGCTCGTTGCTCGACAATAACTTCGCCCGCTCGAAAAATGTGCAGCTCCCCTGCCGTTTTGCTTTTTGGGGCGGCCAGAAACACGAGCCAGTCACACCCAGAGACCTGCACTCCACCCAGCAAATGACGTGGTACCCTTACACTCGATAGCAGTGGTTGGCTGCGCGATCAGGTTACCCGGGATAGACTACCGTCTGCCCCCGCGCTGCTCGCGATCATTTCTTGTCTGGATGGCCCGCTAGGGAGAGAAGCTTGCTGTCTGGTCAGGAAGCGTTAGGGTGTTCTATTATCTTACTGTGTGGCAGGAGTGATTCTCAAAGAACCCACAGCCCTCTCTTGGGCTACACATAACGTTCTACTTTGTTTTATTTTAATTTGCAATCTAGTACCAATTTTTGTGAGGATTACAGGGGACTTGCTACCGTTGTTTAGTGCTCTTAGTGGCAGCACATATCCATAGCAAAGACCCGAAGTGGGAAATATTAGTAGGGGTTGGATTTCAACTTAAGGCCTAACTCAGTGTCATCTCATCTGGCATATTAGTGTGCTTTGATACTTTGGCTAGAAAATAGCCATCGGAGATACAAACAAGCTTACTTACCCTACATAGGTTCTATATATTTGATTTTGCTGTTGATCCTGCTGGTGCTGTACTTTCTGCAGTGCATGTTATAGCCATTCTGAGCATTTGTAGGAGGACTTTCGACCGTGCTGTGTTCTGCGCTTAGTGACGGCACTATCCATTCAAAGACCGAAGTGGGAACAATTTAGTAGGGTTTGGATTTCAATTAGGCCACTAACTCAGGTCTGTCATCTCATCTGGCATAGTAGTGGCTTGATACTTGGCTAGAAATAGCCATAGGAAGATAACAACATCTTACTTGACGCCTACAGTAGCGTTCTATTAGTTTGGTTTCTGGTTTGATCTGTCTGTGGTGCTGTACTTTCTGCGTGCATTGTACAATCCAATTCTGAACGCAATTTGTAGTGAGACTTTGCACCGCTGTGTTCTGCGTCTTTGACGGCACTATCCATAGCAAAGACCGAGATGGTAAATTTAGTAGGGTTGGATTTCAATTAGGCATAACCTCAGTGTCATCTCATCTGACATAGTAGTGTGTGCTTTGATACTTTGGCTGAAACTAGCCTATGAGAATACAAACATCTTACTTACGCCTACAGTAGCGTGTCTCTAATATTTGATTTCTGGTTGATCTGCTGTGGGCTGTAGCTTTCTTGCAGTGCATGTACTATGCCAAATTCGAGCAATTTGTAGTGAGACTTGCGCCGCTGCTTTGTTCTGGCGCTTAGTGACGCCCTCCCATAGCAAAGACCGAAGTGGAAAATTCTAGTAGGTTGGATTTCAATTAGGAGGCACTAACTCAGTGTCTCCTCTATCTGGCATAGGTATGTGCTTTGATACTTTGGCGAATAGAAAATAGACCAAGGAGAATAGCAACATCTTACTTAAGCCTACAGTAAGCGGTTCTAATATATTTGGATTTCTGGTTACGATCTGCTGGTGTGCTGTACTTTCTGCAGTGCATGTACTAGCCAATTCTGAGCATTTGTAGTGAGCCATTGGCGACCCGCTTTTCTTCGCGTTCGTGACGCACAATATCCATAGCAAAGACCGAAGTGGGCAAATTTAGTAAGGGTTTGGATTCATTAAGCACTACTCCAGTGTCAGCTCACTGCATAGTCGATGGGCTTTGAGTACTGGCTAGAAGAATGGCCATAACAATCGGATGCATTGTTTTGGTTTTAAAAACTAAAAAAAAACAAAAACACAAAAACAAAAAAACAAAAAACACAAAAAAAAACCAAAAAAAATTTAAAAAAAAGAATAAAGTTTATAACTCTCATTTTAAAAATGTTTAATCCCGAGGCTAGGGTGAGTGACATGCGGGGACTGGCGTCAACTCACTGCATGGGTGTCAGAGCCGTGTTCGGCGGGCGGGTGTGAGACACCACCTGCTGAGGAGGGAGCAGGGAACGCCGCAGAGCTCACCCCCAGGTTCATGTCTGAAGTTACTCTGTGCGGTACTCTGTGGAGAGGCCACTGTTTAGGCCAAGACGTGCGAACAGGTGATGTCGTGGATTGCTGACAATGGCTTCGAGCAATTTGTTCACCCAACCAGTCAGTCGTTCCCACCACCCATGTCAACCAAGTCAAATCGCCACTCCTTCACTCTGCACCTCCGCCTCCTCCCCCCCAGTCTCCCCGTGCCCCCCAGTCTGCCGCCTCCAGGAAATTTGGCATTTGAACACGGCAATAACTCTGAGGAACTGTTTTCTGGACCCTTCCCACAGTCAACAACCCACTTGTCCCGGTTGCTGCTGATGGCAATTTTCCGATGCCGGCAGGTTTTCCACCACCAGTCACACTCTGTGGGGTGATGATGACCTTCTTGACGTATTGTAAGTGTTAAAGAGGTGTCCCGACTGATGAGGAGACACGGTGTGTCAACAGGTGGGGAAGTTGTTGTCCATGGGCAGGAAGATTCCGAGGGTGGAGCAGACTGAGGGATCGGAGGATGAATGAGTGACAGACCCAAGCTGGGTTGAGAGGCCGGGTGAACACGATGCTTCTGAGACGGAGGAGAGTCCTCGACCAGAACGGTTTGGAAAGAGCAGTGGTGGGCGACTGGAGAGCAGGGCCAAGCTGGTGCATCAGCGCCAATGTGTCAACTAGTGAAGCTCCGTGGCTAGGGCTTTGCGTGCGAGGGCTAGATCTTCAGAAGTCTGGGGTCTTTATGAACACCCGGATGACCGACGGACTGTGTTGCAACATTTGCCAACCAGGCTCACAAGGGGTTCCACACTACTGCTTACTACCACCAGTAATGGCCAGGCATATGATGCTGAAAAACCCCACTCAGTGGCAACAAGCCCTTCACCCTCCGGCCGGCACACCACTGCTCGCCTTCCCCGTTGTCAGCTGATAGAGTCAGCCCCTGCCCATGGACCCTCCACAAAAACCCACCATGCGTCTGCCTCCACGATCCTCCCCAACCAAGTGCAATCCCCAGTGTTCACTCTCTACCCAGACGCTGGAGTCGGAAACGCAAATATAGTGCACACCCACCCGAACGCCCAACCCTTAATGTGCACATCTCCAGTTTTGCTTAGCCTGGATGTCTGCCCTATATGCTGTAGAGACCGAGGCCTTTCGCAACCTCATGGCGGCGCCGCCCTCGTATTCGGTCCCCAGCCGCCACTACTTTTCCCGATGTGCCGTCCCGCCCTGCACACAGCACGTGTCGACAACATCATCCGTGCCCTGACCAACCCGTTTCTGACAAGGTCCACCTGACCACGGACACTTGGACGATTGCTGCCGGCAGGGCCACTATATTCGCTGACGGCACATTGGGTTAACTTGGTGGAGGCTGGGACCGAGTCTACCCTGGGGGCTGCTTCATATACTGCCGACGCCGAGGATTGCGGGGCCTACCCTCGGTCCAGGTGTTTCAGCCTCTATGCCTCCTCCTCTTCCCACCCCTCCTCCACCTCCTCCTCCCTCCTCCGACTACCATCCGTGGGATCGCGCCATCAGTCGGTATCTCTAGGCACAAGCAGCAGTGCGGTCGCTAAGCGACAGCAGCGGTGCTCAAACTCTGCTGAGCCTAGGCGACAAAAGCACACCGCCCAAAGGCTATTACAGGGCATCACGCGCAGACTGATCTGTGGCTGGCACACCGCTGAACCTCAAGCCGAATGGTTTGTGTGACCATCGGCCGTAACCTGGTGTCGGCTCTGCAACTCGGCGACTACACATGTGCCTGCCTGGCCATGTGTTAATCTGATAGTTCACGCTTTCCTCAAGACATACCCCAATCTGTTCTGATTTGCTCACGAGGTGCGCCGCATCTGTGCGCATTTCAGAAGTCCACCCAGATGCTGCCACCTCAGGGCAGCGCAGCGCGCCGCCTCCAACTGCCCGCTCACCGACTGTTGTGCACGTGCCCACGAGGTGGAATTCAACACGACATGTTATCCAGAGTTTACCAGCAGCGCAGAGCGATTGTAGACTGCCAGATTTCAACTTCCCACAGAACTGGTAGTCAGGTCATAGTCCACACTTCCTCAAGTCTACACTAGGAGGTGGACGTGGATGTCTGATTCTGTAAGGTGCTGAGTAACTTTGAGGAGTCAACACAGATGGTCATGTGGTATGCCGCCATCATCAGCTCATCACTCCCATCCCGCTGCTTGGCCTGTTTGAAAAACTCTCTGGTCAGCATGAAGTCGGAAGCTTTTGCGCTCGTCACAGAGACAGGGGAAGATATTCCCTTGTTGATAGCAAAGCACCCTGCTAGGTCTTATTTGGGCATGAAACAGGAGCAGATATCGGACAGAATGGGAAGTTGTGGAGGTGTGAGGATAGGATGGAGGGTGAGGAACATGACAGGGGCGAAATGTTGGCGAGACACAGAGGGGACACATGTGTTGAGCTTCAATGTTCAGTGCTTAGGGCTGAAGAAGAGGAGTTGGAGGAGTTGGAGGAGGAGGAATGGACAGTAGGCCAGTGAGGAGTGAATTCTACGCTTTGTTACTCTGGCGCATATGGCAGATTCAGGCTAGGCTGCCTATCCCGTGACCCTCGCTTTCAAAGAATTTATTCCAGCACCGATTACTGGGTGTTCACTCTCCTGGACCCACGGTACAAGCAAAATCTTTCCACTCTCATCCCTGCAGAGGAAGGAGTGTGAGAATGCATGAATACCAGCAGGCCCTGGGCACAAGCTGAAACAGTATTTCCCTTCTGACAGCGCTAGCGGCAGAGTGCGTAGTTCTGCGGGACAAGTAGCGAGGGAGAGTAGGCGAGCGAGCAGCTTGTCCAGCACTGGCAAGGGTAACTCTTTACGGCTTTTGGCCAGCTTTATGTTCACCCCAGCAAGACACTGTCACCTGTCCCCAGTCTCGGCAGAGTAGGCTTTTTACAGAAAGATGGTAGGGAGTACGTACTGACCATACCATCGTCCTAACCTGATCACACAGCTCCCTACAACTACTGGGTTTCAAAGCTGTGACATGTGGCACGAACTGGCGTGCTGTATCGCCTTTGGAGGTTCTTGCCTGCCCTGCCGCTACGTCTTGGTCCGAGGCGGTTTTCAGTGCAGCTGTTGCTCATCACCGATAAGCGTACACGCCTGTCGACTGACAGCGCTGACAGGCTGACGGCTTATTAAAATGAATAAAGGCTGGATTTCTCAAGATTTCCAATCCCACCAGGTGAGAAGCTCAACCTGAATAATTGATCCACTCCTCCTCCTCCCTCATTTTCCTCTCTTCTCCTCCTCTTTGTACTTAAAGCAGAGGAAAAGGCTATTTTGACAGGGCCCACTGGCTCTTGCTATAGTACTTCATGCATTTAATGGGTCGGGAGGGCCCACCTACCCGGTCCTCTGTGTAAACATTTTTGGGGAGTGCCCATAGGCACTCAATCTATTCCATTTTTCGGGGGGCCACCTACCCGTCCTCTGTTTTAAAAAATTTTGGGACTGCCACATACAGGCACTCAATCTATTCCATTTTACTGGAGGGCCACCTACCTGCCCTCTGGTTTGAAAAATTTTTGGGACGGCCACATCAGCACTCAATCATTCAATTTACTGCGGGCCACTACCATGCTCCTCTGGTTGAAACTTTTTTGGGACTGCCACATACAGGCACTCAATCTATTCCATTTTACTGGAGGGCCACCGTACCTGCTCCTCTGTTGAAAAATGTTTGGGACTGCCTACTACGGCACTATCCAATTAATTGTCTCCATAGCAGCCTCCAACTTGTCTCCATGTGCTACCCTCCAATTCGTCCCTATACTGTCCTCCATACATCTCCTTTATCAACCGAGTGTGTCAGCAGAAATTTGGTTTTTTCATGGATTCCACATCAAATTTGTTACTTTGTCAGCCACCTGCTGTTTTATCCACAAAATATCTGGCAAACTTTTGGGAATCACGCTACAGGGATGTCACACTGAATGGCTTAGTGGAGAGGTTCAGGTAGAATGGAGCGAAGAATTGGGTGGGGAACGAGTACGAGTTGACCGGAGGTGGGGGCTGCTATATGGTAGCGGAGAGGAAAGTGGGGCCAGTACAGCACACGAATAAACTGGTCAAGGGATTGCTACAGGCATTAGGCCTAACTTGGGTGGGGAAAGAGGAGTGTTGGAGGAGATTGGGTCATATCGGTTGAGCTTTTTTCTGTCCACTCTGTTACGTTTGTCTCCCTTCACCCTCGGCCCCGAGCTCTATCCTAAACTTTAAGACGGCTACACACTGATCTTATACAAAATTTTCTTAAGTGTCTTTGGAGTAGCCTAGAGACAGGGGCTTGGATTGGCGAAGCTCGCTGGCATCGGATCGCTCAGCTCCATCGCGCATCATGCGCTTCTGCGCATCGTTTACATTCCCTACCCCCTATCCCAAACTTAGGAACGCTACTACACTTGCTGTTTTCCTCGGAGCGCTCCGACGCTCCTGGCCTCCATCTTCTCTCCGACCATCTTGCGGGGCCTACCTCGGCCAGGTCTCAAGGCCTACATACCTCCCCACCCCTCCTCCACCTCCTCCTCCTCCGAATTAACCATCCGTGCATGGCGCCATCAGTCGGTAGCTCTAGGCACAGCAGCAGTGCCGTCGCTAAGCGACAGCAGGCGGTGCTGAAACTGCTGAGCCTAGGCGATAAGGGCACACCGCCCAAGAGCTATTACAGGCATTCCACATCAAAGTGGTTAACTTTGTCGCACCCTGCTGTGTAATCCACAAATATACTTGCAAACTTTTACCCTTTAGGGATATTATTCAGCGCTTCTTGCGCATCTGTTTACATTCCCCTCACCCGCGCATATCCTAAATTATAAGGAACGGTACTACACTGATCTTATACAAAAGTTCTTAGCAGTGCTGTTTGGGGAGTAGCCTAGAGACAGGGCTTGGATTGGCGGCTCGCCTGGGCTCAGAGCGCCAGCTTCCATCCCAAGATCCAACTAACACTCGTTGCAGCCCTTTAAATCTACTACTAGTTTCACTGCCTCCTAATAATAATAATAATATCTTTATTTATATAGCGTCATCATATGTCTTAGCGCTTTACAAATCAGAGGAAACAATACAAATGTAATGTCAAGAGCACAACATTTGTATGGAACAACAGGAGTGATGTCCCCTGCTCGGCCAGAGCTTACGGTTTTATGAGATGATGGGTACACGAGGTAAAAGATATTTAAATTATGGTCAAGCCTTCTTCTTAGGGAATGAAAAAAATATAACTATGGATTGCTGTGCTTGAAGCCACTCATTCCGTCTCTTATTACGCAGGTCCAGGGTGAATGGACGCAGATAAGTCGGTGCCGTGTTGTTGTTCCTGGATAACAGATGGAGGAACGACACAGGACGGTTTAGTAGAAGAGTTTAAAACTTCATGGCAGTTAAGAGTGTTATAGGCTTGTCCTAAAGAAATGTGGTTTTAAAGCACGTTGAAACTTTGGAGGTTAGGTATTAGTCCTTAGTCAGAGGGCGATCATTCCATAGAAATTGGTGCAGCTCTAGAGAAGTCTTGGAAGACCGAGTTTGAGGTCCGCCTAGGGTAGAGGTTAATCTAAGTATCCCTTGCGGATCTAAGAGCACGGTGTGGGCGATAGACGTGAGATAAGATAAGAGTATGGTGGTTGCAGCTATACAGAGCTTTAATGGTATGATGAGTATTTATTATTTTAAACTGTACTTCTGAATCGACTGGCACCGTGCAGCGACTGGCATGAACTGTATCGCTCCTGGTCCCTTCAACGATCTTGTGCAGGCCAGAATTTTGGGTTGTTTTTCATGGCTTCCATGTTAACTTTGTCGCCACCCTGCTGTGTACTCACACTATACTGGCAACTTTTTATCATTACCGATATTATTTGAGCGCTTCTTGCTCACTCTCCTTTGGTTCCTCTCTGACACCCCATTGGTTTGAAGACCTAGTCCAATTAGGGTCTGTCCGCCAGGCCACTCTTCTAGCTGCTGCCGCTGCCCCGCTGTGCATGCGTCCCCTATATAGGTCAGGGTTCAATTATTGGATGTTTTAGATTCTATCTAGGCTTCATTCTGTCACTGCTTGTCATGTGCCTGCTGTTCCCGCCCTAATGTTGTGGATAGCGTGCGATATCTAGCTCTGAATCTGGTCATCTCCGGGTTGCTCCATGTCTTGCTTCGTCATCCTGCTGTTTTGTCCTTTGTCCATTTCCTTGTTGGTGTTTCCATCCTTTTCTAGGTCCCAGGTGTTTGGCCAAGCTCACTGTGCGAGCCTTGGTCCCCTTTGAAAAAAAAAATGCTCGAGCTCCCATTGAACTTCAATGGGGGTTCGTTATTTCGAGACGAGCACTCGACATCGTGAAAAGTTTGTCTCGAATAACTAGATACCCGAGCATTTTAAGTTTCGCTCGATCTCTAGTTGTAATATTTACATGCAAAAAAATGCTTCATGCTTTCACCCCGCAATGATTCTCATTAAACTCTTTATTATATTTATAACGCTTCAGTTTCAAAGAGAAACCTTCCGGCTCATCCCCCAGGTCACATTGGGGGGGGGGGAGGGAGGGTACAAACATTAAAGAAATACTAAACATGAAAATAGAGAAAAAAAATCACAGCACTTTCCTTTTTCCCTTTACTTTCATCCTATTCTGTATATATTAGAATTAGTATTTCAATATCAAAGAAATATTCTCACTGTCCCAGGATATCCTCTATTGCAACTGCTGGAAGACAATTGGCTGGCAGGAGCTCCTCCCACTGCCCTGTCTGAGTAGACCACACAGTGAGGTGCAACTACTGTATATTTTTTATGTTTAGATTCCCATGCTCCCACAGAGTTCTTCTTTTGTACCATTACAGTTCTCCTATAGTCACATGTACACTATGGGGCAGATCTATCAAGCTGTCTAAGAGTAAGAATGCCTTTCCAAATGCAATCAATTACAGCTCCCCTTTAAAATATTCATGAGCCTGGTTAAAATGAAAGCTGGGCTGTAATTGTTCCATGGCAACTAAGACATTCTTACTTAACAGCTTCATAAATCTCCCTCTATACCTCTTAAATATTCCATACAAAATATGAGCAATAGTAGTTTTCCTTGGGCCAATAACAATTTTTGATAGGCTAAAGTGTTTATGTTGAGGGTTGGTTGAGGTTTCCATTGTATATTTAGTATTTGGGACCAATAACAATTTTTGATTAGCCTAAGTGTTATATGTTGAGGTTGTTTGAGGTTTCCCATTGTTATTTATGTATTGGGCCATAACAATTTTGATAGGCCTAAATGTTATATGTTGAAGGGTTGCTTGAGGTTTCCCTTGTATATTTATATAGAGATGAGCGGCACTAAAATGCTCGAGTGCTCATTATTTGAGCCAAACTTTTCCTGATGCTCGAGTGCTCGTCTCGAATAACTAACCCCATTGAAGTCAATGGGAGACTCGAGCATTTTTCAAAGGGACCATGGTTCGGGAATAAAATGTGTTTTAATTGAAAAAGAATGTCTTCTGATAATTTAGCAGATATTATGCAAACATCTGCAAATCCTATTCTTCACTGTTCCGTCGCGTATATTCTCTCCCGACAATTAGCAAGATGTGAAAAATAGTGAACAAATAGAATAAAAACAGTGAACACAGCGATCATTTAATAAAAAAACCAGTGAAAAACACAGTGTAGAATAGATTGTCAGATGTTCGGCACATCTGCTTACTTGTTCGGGAGATACGCTTGTCCGGGATCCGTGCTGCCTTGCTGCCCCCGGTGTCTCCGTGCTGGGCTGCTCCCCAGTGTACTCCATGCTGCTGCTCACTTGGTGTTTCCGTGTGCTTCTGCTCCCCGTGTCTCTGTGCGCGTGCCTCTAGTGTCTCCGTGCTGCCCATTTCCCGGCTCCCAATGTCTCCATGCTGCCCCGATGTCTCCATGCGCCCCGATGTCCCGTGCTGCCCGATGTCTCCGTTTCCCGTGTCTTCCGGCTGTTCCCCGTGTGTCTCACGTGCTGGCCCCCTGGTGCCGCGTGCTGCCCGATGTCTCTGTGCTGCATGTTCCCCCGGTGTCCTCTGTGCTGGCTCCCGCTGTCGTCCGTCGTCTTCACTGTGTTCTATCAAATCTGTTCTTCTGCACATGTCTCTTGTTCGTTCGCACCGTTCCGCGCGTATCTTCCGACAAGTAAGCCAGATTGCCGCACATCTGTAATCTATTCTTCACTGTGTTCTTCACTGTGTTTTTTCACTTAAATGATCCTGTGTTCACATGTGCATGGGGAATACTCGTCCGAGCAACAAGCCGTTTCGAGTACCTTATACTCGAACGACCATCAAGCGCGAGTCATACTCGCCATCTCTAATATTCTAATATTTATGTATTGGGAAAAACAACAATACCATTTTTTAAACAATGTGATGCAACTAACTATAAATGTCTCCCCAGAGTTTGGGGAAAATATATTTAACACCAATCAAATATTTCCGTTGGTCACACACAAGCACAGTAATACAAATTCTGCTACATCTCCATTCAATCACATACAATTCTGCTACCAATCTCCATTTACTCACACATCTCTTAGCTACATTCCCTCACTCAGGTTTGTGTACAAACTGACATCACTCACATGAACACGGTATCAATACTGCTAACATACCTTCACCACACTGGGCTTCAATCATTCACTCATCATCATCTGTTTTCTAAATTCATTCATTTCGCTACCATACCTTCACCTCACATGAACACTTTCAGTGTACAAAAACAGCTCTTCTTCATACCCTTCCTAGCCACAACTGTGTATTCAGTTTTTTTAGTAGTATAAATTAAAAACCTGCTGTCCAATATCTCTTTTTCTCATCCCATCTCCTGGCATTTGAAAGGTCTTTAAGGACCCTATCATTGATGCAGGAACAGGTGATCAGTCTCATGCTTATGACATCATTCTAAGTCCTTCAGTAATACTCACCAATCTGGACAAGTAAGAAGAGTGAAAAGAGCAATAAAGACTCTCTGCTCTCTCAGAGTTCAGGTGAAGTAATTTGTCATCTCTCTCACCCTCCATGACAGCAGTCAAGAGCGTCTGGCAGTTTGGATACCGCCAAGCCTTCAGAATTAAAGATCTAAAAATATGGTATTGTGCGATATATAATATGATTGTTTTATAATAAGTCCATTGTTCAATCAACATCTATATAAGATTTGCTGCCAACTCTTTATTTTACTTTTTAGTAAAGTAGATTTCAATGAAAACCCCAATAAATACTTGTCGCAAACCATGTCATCACTGAGAACATGACATCCTTCTTGCCTTAAGAGAAGCATATTTCACAACTGTCATCTCATTTTTTCAACTAACATGAGTTCCTCAAACCACACTTTTAACATATCTGACATATTTACAGTACAAAAGAAAAATCAGTATCTGAATATAACTATAAAAGCATCCACTGTTAAATTATTGTAGGATATTTGCAGAAAGCTGTACACACTCACATGTGTCCAAATATCATCTCGGAAAGTAAGATTATACTGTGAATACTATTGTGATCAAAAATATGTGTCAGGCATGGGTTTGGATCCTCTGGACCACTGCAGACGATGACACAAGCCCTACCTGGGACCGATTCCTAAGTGTGGCACCCCGTTTTTCACAGAGCCGCGCAACGTTGGCCTAGTCTGCGTTCAGGTGATTGTTTCGTGCGCAAGTCGTACAGGATCTCTGTTCCAGGTTGGGTGGTAGCCCAGATAACTCAAGCCTCCGTTCAGCACTTGGGTCCCAGCGTTCTCGTATGACTACGCCCTAGGCTGCCTACTTGGACCTTTCCCACGCCTGTCCTCTATCAACCTCTTTCCTTTTGCCTCCCATTTGCCCGTGCCCTTCTTCAAGGGTCCTCTGCAACGTGCTACCTGCCTTGGGGATGTCCTTGAGCCCACAGCGGTCCGTATGTCCACTTGTATTTCTTAGTACTGTAGGTTGCCCTTTATATAGCATTACGATTATCGCTTCTCGTTCTTTGTCCTCTTTCCGTTGACTTTCCCTTTTGTTTTGGATTCCTCCCATTTTTTCACATCTATTTGTTTGTTTCTGTACTATCTATTTTACTCGCCTCCTGCTCTCTTCTTAGCGGCGCCCCGTCATAAATGTCCATTGTTTCTATAAGCGTTCCTCTCCTCTTCTCCGGTTGTTTCTGTTCGGTAGTCCTTTCATTATGCGCTGCTTGTTGTTCTGCAGTTCGAACTCGACAGCTCTACGGCGTGTCCTAACTCGTCCCCAACTTCGGAGGATCTTGTCGCATCGAGTTTCCAATCGAGTGCAAAACAGAGCATAACTTCACAGGTCCACAGTTTTCCTGCGCCAGTAGAAGATGCAACGTCAAGCATCCGTAGTGGGAGCATGCTGGGTAGAACGCAGAGCATTGGAACTAAACGTCAGGAACAAGGTTTCGTAATGGGGCTGAGTCACGTCGTGGGAGCGGGAGGCGCAGACGCTATATGACATTGTCTATTAGTATGCGTTGTCTCATAAGAGCGATCTGTCATAGCACATAGGCATTAGCACTCACCGTACCTTTTTTGATTCTCTGGCACTATATGGTTTCATATTCCATGGATGTACATTTTGCGCTGTTGAATAAAGATTATATGTAGATGAAACTTCCCGTTGTTCGTTGAACCAATATGGAGAGTCTAATAAGCGGACGGGTCCTATTAGATAACTGATAAGCATTACCATATCAATCCAAGACAGCGTCTTTCCCGTACGACTCCGTGTATATACTCTCTTGAACTCTCAAGTCAGGACACAGCAATACCTAGATTCGAATCATATTGCTTATCTTCAGCTTATATTAGATTCAAAGTAGAGTTTTATTAATCTAGGTTCGTCTTAGGAAAACCTTTATTTATTTTCAACGTACGAAAGTTGTTCCAAGTTGGTGCGCCTAAGGTGCGACAACTACCTGTGGGTAGGGTTGGTTAATTCATGTCTAAAAAAGAGCTAAAACAATACCCTCTGCATACTTCTAATATTGAATACCTTAGTACATAGCCTATTCCTATTAGTCAGTTGATAAAACACTACGGCAAGTCTTATGGTGCTCAAGGGCATCATTCGTCTTTATCACGCAGCGGGTGTTGTACTAAGTGTAACATTCCAAGTATACTGGACTACATCTGATTATACGGTAAGGAAACAATACAAATGTCTTCGTCAAAAATACTACCCATTAAAACCATACAACATGGCCTTCTGCTAACACGGTCACTGACTTGCATAATCCGTGTACATTCCATGTTCTATCAGTGGACCTAATAGACATAGCCCTGTGTATGAGCCGATTGTCCCTGTTCCTTCTGTTCGGTGGCTGACATTTCTCTGCTATTGGCATCTGAGACACCGAATGCATCTCATTAGCCGATGACACAATGGAGGCTACACCCGCATGAGGTTCGACGATTGATGCTCTGCTTCAAAGTGAATCGAGCACAACTGTTAAGTAACTGATTAAATAATTTAGTGTAATAATGTCATTTTGTTAGATATATGTTCAGCTAATTAATTTAAAAATCGTAATCTAAGAGGGACCTTAAAAACCAAATTGCAATGGGAGATTGCGTCTGTGGATCAATCACCAGCCAGCAATTTTGCGTAGCTATATATGCAAACAGCAAGAACAATGCTTTGAAAAAATGCGTTAGAAAAAAATGGAGAGGTCTGCAGCAAAAATGGCTGAGCTTAAAAGTAGAACTCCATAAGAGTTCTAGTTTTCTAGTCAGTTACCTTCAGTTGGTAACGGTGAAGTATTCAGACCCCTTTAATTTTCCTCTTTTGTTTCAATGCATTGCCATTAGTAGTATCAAAAGAGATCTTTTCTTTGGCTCATTAATGTACCTCTCTGCACCCCCATCTTAAAAACGGAAATTCAACATGGTCCACGGTATTTACAGACACCCTTTGCTCAGTCATGAGTAGAAACAAACTTTTGGGGGAGCAGTACTAGCATGTGTCTTCTTTGGAATGATGCAATACGTTTTTGCACACCTGGATCCTCTGCCTCTTCCTTGCAGATTCCTCTCCAGTTCCCTCAGGTTGGATGGTGAACCATTGGTGGGGCCAGTTTTCAAGTCTCTCGCTCGAGATGCTTAATGGGATTTAGTCAGGGTTTTGCTAGACCAAGAATGGTCACAAGTTTTCTGAAGCCACGCTTTGTTATTTTAGCGTGTGCCTTAGGGTTCATTATCTTGTTATAGAGGTCATCTTCAGCCCAGTCTGGCTTCAGTTTTCTGGATGATTATTGTTGGCAGTATATAAGACCTGTGAGTCTACTTTGCACCGCTTTTCAGGTGATCCAGTTTGCTGCAGCCAAATATTGAATACTTGCTGGCAACAACAGGTTATTTCAGAAGGATCACACCACTTTTTATCATAGGAGTTTGGAAAACAGTCTAAATCGGACTAACCTGCGTAGTGTTAGGTCCGTGATGCCTGCATTTCAGGTGGTCAAATTACTCCACGTTTTGCTGGCACGACAAGTTGATAAATCAATTGCGCCTGGTGTGGAGGATGTCGCCGTTGCTAAGTTGGTTGCTCCTACTTCTTCCTGCCAAGTTGCCACCTAGGCCAGGCGACGCTGTTGTGTGCACTTTTTCAACTACTTTTTCCACCACTTTCCAAAGAACTTCCCAACACAGCTGGATTAATTAAATAAATTAAGTGAATACTATCCAAAACCTATGAAATAGTCACATAAAATAAAAAAAGGCAAACTGCTCACAAAATGTAAAACTTTATGCCTAAAATAGTAAGAAAAAAAGGATGATATCTCCACCACTATTTTTTTTGCCATTCCTGCTCCAGACAAAGTTTAAACTTTCAGTTGGATGGCACATAACAGCTTTAATGGAGTGGGGTCAACTATATTCATCCATCCCTGTTTGACATACCTCTGGAAGCTCCTAGTGTGTAACTGTCCAAATAAGATAATACTCCGCTCGAGAACCACTCAAATGTTGGCCTGCACTGGGAGCGGTAGATGATAAAAGCTTCCACCTGTGTTTATCTCACTCCTGACCTCCCGTTGGTGCAAGCATACCTCTTGATAGAATCCGTGCAACATAGATCCTTACACGAATGACTTAAAATAAGATGTGAATGTAGCCTAATAATCAGCATCTCAATTCACAAAAATTTGGGATTTTTATTATTGTGGAGAACAATAGAGAGACAACTCTGTGATTAGGGATACATATCAGAGGTCCCTACTATGAGAGAACAAAGGTTTACCACTAAAGGCCATTTACATTGCTGTTGGCTTTTAATAAGTTTGTTGTTCGTTTTGTGTGCCAAACCAAAAGTGTTTGAACACACAGAACAGGTTATAAAGCTTTTTATTATTACTTATCTCTTGTGTGTCTTTACGTGTAGCTTTGGCTCACAATACCGTATGCAAACAAATAAAAATATTGGAGTTGAACCCCATTTGAAAACCTTTATTCTTCATTAATTCCAACCCGGTGTTGTAGTGTTGTGCTCTTTCTTCTTCTTTCATTCCTGCTTCTGTTAAAAACCTCTATTAAGAGATCCCCCATTGCCATCTTACTTCCTTGTTTTTTCTGTTCATTTGGGACTGGTTTGCTTGCCACTTTCTTTTTAGAGCTATAAATTTTTCCCTGCCTGGTACTCCTCATCGATTACGATAAAGCCTTGTCAACCTTTACGCAGTGTGACCTCATAAAAGCTTATCACTGATTTGATGGATCTTATATATTTTGTATTTGTTGCTATGACATACTAGATGATCATAAACCCAACGCCAGATGGCAATAAAATAAATCATGGCAATTCCTGCTTACTATTCTAAACATACATTGGAGGCTACAAATTTGTGCCTAACATACCTGGCGAAGGCTGTAGCTAATGTGGTCAGGCTGGTGGCATCTTCGTTTGGCCTCCCCCCTACGCCCCCTTTATGATCTCTACCCCTCACCAACTTGGGTTGCAGGAGGCATAGGTGCTAAAAAAAAAAAAAGTCAAAATTCCTGGCTGTGGCACCATGCATTGTAACTTTCTCATTGTATTGTATTTTTATTGTATGCCAGAATAATGGTCCTACAGCCCGTAACTAAATGCCCCTATAGACTTTTTTGGATAATTAAAAATAGTGTGAACCAAATTCATCTTGTAAAACCTAAGATACCACGTCAGATATAGTGGGAGAGCGGACAAAACGTCTTAAGAAGTGACCATTGTTGATTCATTGCGGGGAGAATATACTGTTCCTCATCTGTAAAATATCCACATTAAAACACCATTTTTGACAACAAGATTTATTGTATGGCTTTGTGTTATTGTCTGATGAACGCCTTGAGTGATCACATGATTTAATGTCATCCCATCACAAAGAGGCGTCTCTCACTAAGTGGCCACATGAAGGTTATGTTCCAAGGCTTGTGGTGTTTGAGTGCAGAAAATTGGTGTTTTATTGGTCTATTTTATTTGAATGCACAAATCAAGCCAGAGCCCATCAATTTCTAATGATGATCAATTCTGCAGCACAAGCACAGTACTAATACAGTTCGTACCTCTTGGCACTGGAAAGGGGTTATCTGCAGATAGAGGGCAGTTTTTACTAGGTTATAATGGAGAAAAAATAAAAATTAAAAATCGGTCATTGAATTTAAATAAAAAAAATATGTTTTTCGTTTTTATTTACACATACTCTGTTATGTTGCCCTGATGCTCATAATTTTTGAAATTCCTATTTAGGTGATCAGTACACTGATTACTGTGTTCTGATTGGCTTGCTGTTTCTTGTCACATTCATGAATGCCGTAGTGATTGGCCGCAGGGGCCCTTACGCTGATGACCACACCTCACAGACGAATACCCGCCCTCTACTCGTCAATGCTGATAGGATTTTACAGATAGATATTATTGCTTTTATTCTCGTGTTATGGAAAACGAATACAATGATGTAGATATTGTTGGAAATGTTGTCAAAGGCTCTAGGTAGCTGTGCAATACATTTTTTGTCAAGTTACTTAGCAGTTTACTGTCCTAATAAATTTCAACACAAGTTAAAAATGACCCCTTTATGGAGGTAGATGCTTGCTGGCAGGTTTTAAAAAAATGGAGCTATTGAC
>WNYA01000443.1:0-41710 GCA_019512145.1 Engystomops pustulosus | reverse complement strand
TTGGGCCAATAACAATTTTGATAGGCCTAAAGTGTTATATGTTGAGGGTTGGTTGAGGTTTCCATTGTATATTTATGTATTGGGCCAATAACAATTTTGATAGGCCTAAAGTGTTATATGTTGAGGGTTGCTTGAGGTTTCCATTGTATATTTATTAGAGATGAGCGAGCACTAAAATGCTCGAGTGCTCATTATTTGAGCCAAACTTTTCCTGATGCTCGAGTGCTCGTCTCGAATAACAACACCCATTGAAGTCAATGGGAGACTCGAGCATTTTTCAAAGGGACCATGGTTCGGGAATAAAATGTGTATTTAATTGAAAAAGAATGTCTTCTTGATAATTTAGCAGATATATGCAAACAACATCTGCAAATCCTATTCTTCACTGTTCCGTCGCGTAATTATCTCCCTCCCGACAATTATCAAGATGTGAAAAATAGTGAACGAATAGAATAAAAACAGTGAACACAGGATCATTTAAAAAAAACCAGTGAAAAACACAGTGTAGAATAGATTGCAGATGTTCGGCACATCTGCTTACTGCTTGTACTTTTGGGGAGATACGCTGGTCCCGGGATCCGTGCTGCGCTTGCTCCCCGGTGTCTTCCGTGCTGCTGGCTCCCCAGTGTCTCCATGCTCTGCTGCTCCTGCCGGGTGTTTCCCTTCCCGTGTTGCTCTGCTCCCCCCGTTGTCTCTGGTGCTGCTGGTGCCTCAGTGTCTCCGTGCTGCCCCTTCCCCATTTCACCATGGTCTGCCCCAATGTGTCTGCCATGTAGCCCCGTGGTCTCCATAGCTGCCCCGATGTCTCCGTTGCTGGCGCCCCCTTGATGCTTCCGTGCTGCCCCGGTGTCTCCTGTGCCCGGCTGGAGCTTGTCGCTGAGCCCTCCGGTTCCATCTGTCTGCCCCGCTGTTCTCGTGCTGCCCGAATGCTCTGTGCGGCGTCCCCCCCCCCCCCTCCTTCTTCTTGCTCGTGTCCTCCTCCTGTCACGACATTGTTCTTCACATGCTCTTTGTTCGCACGTTCCGCGCGTTCTTCCGACAGTAGGCCAATTGGCCGACACATTGTAATCTATTCTTCACTGTGTTCTTCACTGTGTTTTTGCACTTAAATGATCCTGTGTTCACTGTGGCACGGGGAATACTCGTCCGAGCAACAAGCCGTTTCGAGTACCTTATACTCGAACGACCATCAAGCCGAGTATACTCGCTCATCTCTAATATTCTAATATTTATGTATTGGGAAAAACATACAAAACAATTTTTTAAACAATGTGATGCAACTAACTATAAAGATGCTCCCCAGAGTTTGGGGGAAAATATATTTAACACCAATCAAATATTCTGTTGGTCACACACAAGCACAGTAATACAAATTCTGCTACATGTCCATTCAATCACATACATTCTGCTACACTAAATCCATTTACTCACAACATCTCTTGATCTACATTCCCTCACTCAGGTTTGCGGACAGATACATTCACTCACATGACAGTATCAATACTGCATAACATAAATCACATCACCCACGACCTGCTTCAAAACAATTCACTCATATACTATCTGTTTTCGCTAAATTCATATCATTCTGCTACATACCTTCACCTCACATGAACACTTTCAGTGTACAAAAACAGCTCTTCTTCATAACCCTTCCTAGTACTCCTACCACAACGTGTTGATCAGTTTTTGTAGTAGTAAATAAATTAAAACCTGCTGTCCAAATCTATTTTTCTTTTTCTCATTCCCATCTCCTGGCATTATGAAAGGGTTTAATGACCTAGCATGATCAGGAACAGATGTGATCAGTCTCATGCTTATGACATCATTCTAAGTCCTTCAGTAATACTCACATCTGGACATAAGAAGATAAAAGAGCAATAAAGAATCTCTCTCTCTCCTCAGAGTTCAGGTGAAGTAATTTGTCATCTCTTCTCTACCCACCTCCTCCATGACAGCAGTCAAGAGCGTCTGGCAGTTTCTGGATACGCCAAGCCTTCAGAATTAAAGATCTAACAAATATGGTATTGTGCAGAATATAGTAATAGATTGTTTTATAATAAGTCATGTTTATCAACAACATCTATTAAGATTGTGCTGCAAACTCTTATTTTACTTTTTAGTACAAGTAGTATTCAATTGAAAACCCCAATAAATATTGTCGCAAACCATGTCATCCACTGAGAACATGACCATCCTTCTTGCCTTAAGAGAAGCATATTTTCACAACTGTCATCTCATTTTTTTTTCAACTAACATGAGTTCCTCAAACCACATTTTACACATCTCGACATATTTACAGTACAAAGAAAAATCAGTATCTGAATATAACTAGATAAAAGCATCCACGTTTAAATTATGTAGGATATTTTGCAGAAAGCTGTACACACTCACATGTGTCCAATATCATCTCTGGAAAGTAAGATTATACAGTAATACTATTGTGATCAAAATATGTGGCATGCATGGGTTTGGATCCTCTGGACCACTGCAGACGATGACACAAGCCCTACCTGGGACCGAGTCCTAAGTGTGGCACCCCGTTTTTCACAGCGGGGAGGGCCCGCCGCAAGCGGGTTGGACTCGGCTGACTTCGTTCCCACGTATGTCGTGACTTGTCTCAGTGGCTGCCCAATGGTCTATGTACATAAACTGCAGGTACATCTCGTTTCAGTCCAATGCGCATGGTCAGGTTCAGGCAGGGTCAGCGAGATTGCAACGTCAAAGTCCATCCGGTCAGCATGGAGGTCCACGCAGATGGGTATGGGACCGGCACACATTTACAGGATCATGATAACACGAACGCTGTTCAGGGGTACAACCGCTTTTCTCCGCCGCTTTTAGGGGGTACCCGAAGTAGCTTGCGAACGCGTCTTGGGAGTCCTGGAGGCAGCCACCAGACGGCGTATATGGGGTATGGACTACTTGTCTTTTTTTACTTACAAGTACTGAGGTGTAACATATGAAGCATATACCCCTGTTAGTCCTTCATGTGGATATTTGTCGCACCGACTTTTTTTGTTTTGGCATTTCCTTTGCAACAATTAGATTTTTTAATCATGACATACTTTTATGTGGCCTTGTGTTTATATCAAGATATGTATTGATTTATAAGACGTTGTAACTTAACTTCACTAACTAACTACTATCAACTTGTCTAACCTAACTCGCGTGTTATCTCGTGGTTCCTATTAATGTGGGTACTAGAACTGAAAGCGGTAGTGCGCGAGTCCCTACTTAGCACCTGAAATAAGGTATTCATTGTACATATAGTTCAAATCTCAAAAGACCAATTGCAAATCAAGTTTCACCAGGGTACAACGACCATCCGAATGTCAATAGTAAAAACTGTTTCATATTTATATGCAACTCTCATAAACATAGCAAGCACGTAGCAACGCAATGTAACAACCGTAACGCATTTCCGCGTAGGTCATATTTTTTCTGTGATGTACTTTGCTAAGCCTTATATGAGAGTTCAAAAAGTAAGGAAAGTTTTATATCTACATCAATGGTTCGTCTGGCACGGTGAAAACCTTTTATTTAAATATTTATTATTTTCCAACCTGTACGAGGTTGTTACAAAGTTGGTGCGCCTTAAGGTGCGAAACTACCTGTGGGTTAGGGTTGGGTTAATTCATGTCTAAAAAAGAGCTTAAAACAATACCCTCTGCATACTTCTAATATTGAATACCTTAGTAAATAGCCTATTCCTATTAGTTCAGTTAAGTAAAAACTACAGGCCAAGTCTTATGGTGCTCAAGGGCATCATCGTATTTATCACCCAGCGGTAGTTGTACTAAAGTGTAACATTCCAAGTTACTGTACTACATCTGATTATACGGTAAGGAAACAATACAATGTCTTCTCAAAAATAGCTACACATTAAAACCATACAACAATGGGCTTCTGCTAACGGTCACTGACTTTCCATAATTCCCGTGTACATTCCATGTATCTAGTGGACTAATAGACATAGCCCTGTTATGAGCCGATTGTCCCTGTTCCGTCTGTTCGGGTGGCTGACATTTCTCCTGCTATTGGCATCTGAGACACCGAATGGCATCTACTTAGCCGATGACACAATGGACTACAGCCGCATGAGGTCCGTAACGATTGAGCTCTGCTTAAAAGTGAATCAGGCACAACTGAGAGTAACTGATTAAAATAATTTTTAGTTGTAATAAATGTACAACTTTATTTAGTATTTTATATAAGCTTTCAGTAACTGTTCAAGGGACCTTAAAACCAAATTGCAATGGGAGATTGCAGGTCTGTGGATCAATCACCAGCAGCAATTTTGCTGTAGCTATAGATGGCAAACAGCAAAAAAAATGCTTTGAAAAAATGCTTTGAAAAAAATTGAGAGGTCTGCAGCAAAAATGGCTGAGCTTAAAAGTAGAACTCCATAAGAGTTTCTAGTTTTCTAGTCAGTTTACCTTCAGTTGGTAACGGTAAGTAATTCAGACCCCTTTAAATTTTCACTTCTTTGTTTTCAATGCAGCCAATTAGTAAATCAAAAAGATCTTTTCTTTGCTCATTAATGTACCCTCTACTCTCTGCACCCCCATCTTAAAAAACTGAAATATCACACATGTCACAGGTATTTACAACAAAATTGACAACAACACTTTTGCTCGTTTGATAGAAACATCTTTGAGCTAGTACAAAGCCATGTGTCTCTTCTTTGGAATGATGCAATACGTTTTTCACACTGGGATCCTCTGCCTCTCTCTCCTTGCAGATCCTCTCCAGTTCCCTCAGGTTGGATGGTGACCTTGGTGGAGGCCATTTTCAAGTCTCTCCGAAGATGCTTAATGGGATTTAGGTCAGGGTTTTGGCTAGACCAGAGAATGGTCACAAGTTGTTCTGAAGCCACGGCTTTTGCTTGTTATTTTAGCTGTGTGCTTAGGTTCATTATCTTGTTAGAAGGTCAATCTTCAGCCCAGTCTGGCTCTTCAGTTATTCTGGATGATTAATTTTGGTGCGATATAAGACTGGTGAGTCCTACTTTGCACCTCCTTTCAGTCAGTTGATCCAGTTTGCTGCACCATAATATTGAATACTTTCTGGCACACAGGTTATTTCAGAGGACAACCACTTTTTTCATAGGAGTTGGAAAACAGTCTAAATCAATCGGACTTAAACCTGCAGTAAGTGTGATGCACTGCAATTTCAGGTGTCAAATTATCTACTCACCCGTTTTTCTGGCACGAGACAGATTGATAAATCAATTGCGGCCTGGTGTGGAGGAATGCGCAGTATCGCAAGAAGAGATCCATTGTATATTTATGTATTGGGCCAATAACAATTTTGATAGGCCTTAAGTGTTATATGTTGAGGGTTGGTTGAGGTTTCCATTGTATATTTATTAGAGATGAGCGAGAGTGCTCGTTATTCGAGACAAACTTTTCCTGATGCTTGAGTGCTCGTCTCGAATAACGAACCCCATTGAAGTCAAGGGAGACTCGAGCATTTTTCAAAGGGACCATGGTTTCGGTAATAAAATGTGTTATTTAATTGAAAAAGAATGTCTTCTGATAAGTTAGCAGATGTATGCAAACATCTGCAATCTATGCTCCCCGGTGTCTCCGTGCTGCTGTTCCCCGGTGTCTCCGTGCTGCCCCAGTGTCTCCGTGCTGCCCCGATGTCTCCATGCTGCCCCGATGTCTCCATGCTGCCCCAATGTCTCCATGCTGCCCCAATGTCTCCGTGCTGCCCCAATGTCTCCGTGCTGCCCCAATGTCTCCGTGCTGCCCCGATGTCTCCGTGCTGCCCGATGTCTCCGTGCTGCCCCGATGTCTCCGTGCTGCCCGATGTCTCCGTGCTGCCCCGATGTCTCCGCGCTGCCCCGATGTCTCCGTGCTTCCCCGATGTCTCCGTGCTGCCCCGATGTCTCTGTGCTGCTGTTCCCCCGGTGTCTCCGTGCTGCTGCTCCCCGGTGTCTCTGTGCTGCTCCCCGGTGTCTCCGTCCTGCTCACCGTGTTCTTCAATGTGTTCTTCACACATATATATTGTTCTTCACATGCTATTTTGTTCGCACCGTTCCGCGCGTAACTTCCGAAAAGTAAGCAGATGTGCCGAACATCTGTAATCTATTCTTCACTGTGTTCTTCACTGTGTTTTTCACTTAAATGATCCTGTGTTCACTGTGCAGGGGAAATACTCGTCCGAGCAACAAGCCGTTTCGAGTACCTTAATACTCGAACGACCATCAAGCTCGAGTATACTCGCTCATCTCTAATATTCTAATATTTATGTATTGGGAAAAACAACAAGATACATTTTTTAAACAATGTGATGCAACTAACTATAAGATGCTCCCCAGAGTTTGGGGAAAATATATTTAACACCAATCAAATATTTCCTGTTGGTCACACACAAGCACAGTATACAAATTCTGCTACATCCATTCACTCACATACAATTCTGCTACATCCATTTACTCACACATCTCTTAGCTACATTCCCTCACTCAGGTTTGCTACATACATTCACTCACATGAACAGTATCAATACTGCTACATACATTCACTCACACGATCTGCTTCAACAATTCACTCATACATCTGTTTGCTAAATTCATTCATTTCTGCTACATACCTTCACTCACATGAACACTTTCAGTGTACAAAAACAGCTCTTCTTCATACCCATTCCTAGCCACAACTGTGTATGTCAGTTTTTGTAGTATATAAATTAAAACCTGCTGTCCAATATCTATTTTTCTCATCCCATCTCCTGGCATTATGAAAGGGTTTAAGGACCTAGCATTGATGCAGGAAGCATGTGATCAGTCTCATGCTTATGACATCATTCTAAGTCCTTCAGTAATACTCACATCTGGACAAGTAAGAAGAGGAAAAGAGCAATAAAGAATCTCTGCTCTCTCAGAGTTCAGGTGAAGTAATTTGTCATCTCTTCACCTCTCCAGGACAGCAGTCAAGAGCGTCTGGCAGTTCTGGATACGCCAAGCCTTCAGAATATAAGATCTAAAAATATGGTAATTGTGCAGAATATAGTAATAGATTGTTTTATAATAAGTCATGTGTTCAACATCTATAAAGATTTGCTGCAACTCTTATTTTACTTTTTAGTAAAGTAAGATATTCAAATGAAAACCCCAATAAATATTGTCCAAACCATGTCATCCACTGAGAACATGAACATCCTTCTTGCCTTAAGAGAAGCAATATTTCACAACTGTCATCTCATTTTTCAACTAACATGAGTTCCTCAGAACCACATTTTACATATCTGACATATTTACAGTACAAAAGAAAAATCAGTATCTGAATAGTAACTATAAAAGCATCCACTGTTAAATATTGTAGGATATTTGCAGAAAGCTGTACACACTCACATGTGTCAAATATCATCTCTGGAAAGTAAGATTATACTAGTAATACTATTGTGATCAAAAATATTGTCAGGCATGCGGGTTGTGGATCCTCTGGACCACTGCAGACGATGACACAAGCCACTACCTGGGACCAGAGTCTAAGTGTGGCACCCGGTTTTTCACCAGAGCCCGCCGCAAAGCGGGTTGGACTAGCTGCGTTCCACAGGCGTGACTTGTCTGCAGTGGCGGCCAAGGTCGAGGTACAGAAACGGCAGACAATCTCGTGGTCAGGTCCAGGCGCAGGGTCAGGGTCAGGGCAGGCAGCAGAGATGCAACGTCAAAGTCCAATCCAGGATCAGCAATGGGAGGTCCAGGCAGATGGGTATGGGAACACGGCACACAGGACAGCAGCATGGAGGAACACTGAACGCGTGTTCAGGGGGTACACGCGTTTCGCCCACGCTTCTTAAGGGGGTACCCTGAAGAAGCGTGGGCGAAACGCGCGTTGGGGAGTCCGGGAGGCAGCCACAGACGGCGTATAATGGGTAGGACACTTGTCTTTTACTTAGTACTGAGGTGTGACTCATATTGAAGCAGTATACCCTGTTATGCATTCATGTGGATATTTGTCTCACCGGACCTTTTTTGTTTTGGATTTCCTTTGCACAATTATATTGTTTTAATTCATGACAATACAATTTTATGTTGCCTTGTGTTTATAATAAAGATTATATGTATTGATTTTATAAGAACGTTGTAACTCCGTTTTTCTGTGGTAGTACACTAATTATGGTGGAGTAGTTCTAGATTCTGAACATGGCAGGCTACGTGCCGAGTCCCTAACTTCAGCAACATGAAGATAAGGTATTCATTGTACCATATAGTTCAATCTCAAAAAGAC
Organism: Engystomops pustulosus; assembly: GCA_019512145.1. NCBI lineage: Eukaryota > Metazoa > Chordata > Amphibia > Anura > Leptodactylidae > Engystomops > Engystomops pustulosus. The sequence goes on along the minus strand of WNYA01000443.1, from coordinate 33,467 downwards.
CAATGCAAATCCAAGTTTTCACCAGCGTAAAGACGAACATCCGATGTCAATATAAAACTTTTCTTACTTTATTGAACTTCTCATAAAAAGCATAGCAAGCACAGCAAAGCAATAACAACCTACGCATTTCCGCGTAGGTCATATTGCTGTGATGTACTTGCTAAGCCTTATATGAGAAGTTCAAAAAAGTAAGGAAAGTTTTATATCTACATCAGAGGTTCGTCTGTGCACTGGTGAAAACCTTTTATTTAAATATTTATTATTTTCCAACCTGTACGAAGAGTTGTTCACAAAGTTGGTGCGCCTTAAGGTGCGAAACTACCTGTGGGTTAGGGTTGGGTTAATTCATGTCTAAAAAAAGAGCTAAAACAAATACCCTCTGCATACTTCTAATATTGAATACCTTAGTAAATAGCCTATTCCTATTAGTTCAGTTGATAAAAACTACAGGCCAAGTCTTATGGTGCTCAAGGGCATCATCGTCATTTATCACCAGCGGTAAGTTGTACTAAAGTGTAACATTCCAAGTATACTGCTACATCTGATTATACGGTAAGGAAACAATACAAATGTCTTCTCAAAAATAGCTACACATTAAAACATACAACAATGGGCTTCTGCTAACGGTCACTGACTTTCATAAATCCCGTGTACATTCCCATGTATCTCAGTGGACTAATAGACATAGCCCTGTGTATGAGCCGATTGTCCCTGTTCCTGTCTGTTTCGGTGGCTTGACATTTCTCCTGCTATTGGCATCTGAGACACCGAATGGCATCTAATTAGCCGATGACACAATGTACTACAGCCGCATGAGGTCTACGGTTGAGCTCTGCTTAAAAGTGAATCAGAGCACAACTGTGAAGTAACTGATTAAAATAAAGTTGTAGTTGTAATAAATGTATAACTTTATTTATATTTTATATAAAGCTTTCAGTAATATGTTCAGAGGGACCTTAAAACCAAATTGCAATGGGAGATTGCAGGTCTGTGGAATCAATCACCAGGCAGCAATTTTGCTGTAGCTATAAGATGGCAAACAGCAAGAAAAAATGCTTTGAAAAAATGCTTTGAAAAAAATGGAGAGGTCTGCAGCAAAAATGGCTGAGCTTAAAAGTAGAACTCCCATAAGAGTTCTAGTTTTCTAGTCAGTTACCTTCAGTTGGTACGGTAAGTATTCAGACCCCTTTAAATTTTCACTCTTTGTTTCAATGCAGCCAATTAGTAAGATCAAAAAAGATCTTTTCTTTTATCATTAATGTACACTCTGCACCCCATCTTAAAAGAAAAAAACAGAAATGTAGATATTTTTGCTAATTTATTTAACAAGAAAAACTGAAATATCACATGGTCACAGGTATTTACACCCTTTGCTCAGTATTGAGTAGAAACATCTTTTGAGCTAGTACAGCCATGTGTCTTCTTTGGAATGATGCAATACGTTTTTCACACTGGGATCCTCTGCCTCTTCCTTGCAGATCCTCTCCAGTTCCCTCAGGTTGGATGGTGAACATTGGTGGAAGCCATTTTCAAGTCTTTCCAGAGATGCTTAATGGGATTTAGGTCAGGGTTTTGGCTAGACCAGAGAATGGTCACAAAGTTGTTCTGAAGCCACTGCTTTGTTATTTTAGCTGTGTGCTTAGGGTCATTATCTTGTTGGAAGGTCAATCTTCAGCCCAGTCTGGCTTCAGTTATTCTGGATGATTAATTTGGTGCAGTATAAGACTGGTGAGTCCTACTTTGCACCTCCTTTCAGGTGATCCAGTTTGCTGCACCATAATATTGAATACTTTCTGGCACACAGGTTATTTCAGAGGACACACCACTTTTTCATAGGAGTTGGAAAACAGTCTAAAATTGGACTTAAACCTGCAGTAAGTGTGATGCACTGCATTTCAGGTGCAAATTACTCCAGTTTTCTGGCACAGACAGATTGATAAATCAATTGCGGCCTGGTGTGGAGGATGCGCCAGTTGCTAAGTTGGTTGTCCTACTTCTTCCTGCCAAGTTTGCCACCTGAGGCCAGGCGAGCTGTTGTGTACTTTTTCACTACTTTTTCCAAACTTTCCAAATGAACTTCCCAAACAGCTGGATTAATTAAATAAATTAAGTGAATCTATCCAAAACCTATGAAATAGTCACATAAAAATAAAAAAAGGCAAACTGCTCAAAAATGTAAAACTTTTATGCACTAAAATTAGTAAGAAAAAAAAGGATTAATCTCCACCACTATGTTTTTCCATCCTGCTCCAGAGCAAAGTTTACTTTCAGTGGAGGCCATAACAGCCTTTATGGAGTGGGTGCAACTATATTGCATCCATACCCTCTGTTGAGCATACACTCTGGGAAGTCCCTAGTGATGTAACTGTCCAAATAAGAATAATAACCTCCCTCGAGAAACACTCTAAATGTTGGCAGCATGGGGAGGGAGGGAGCAGAAGAATGTATCCCATTGTTTGGATACATCCTAGACCTCCATTGCAAGAATACGATGAGAATCCGTGCAACATATCCTTACAATAATGAACTTAAAATAAGATGTGAATGTAGCCTAATAATCATCATCTCAATTCACAAAAATGTGGGATTTTTATTATTGTGGAACAAAAGGAGACAACTCTGTGCATAGGGATACATATCAGAGGTCCCTAATGAGAGACAAAGGTTTACCAATAAGGGCCAGTTACAATATCTGTTGCTTTATAAGTTTTTTGTATCAGTTATTGTGTGCCAAAACCAAAAGTGGTTGAACACACAGAACAGGTATAAATCTTTTTATTATTACTTTATCTCTTTGTAGTCTTTACGTGTAGCTTTGGCTCACAATAACGTATGCAAAAAAATAAAAATATTGGAGTTGTAAACCCGCATTTGAAAACCTTCTTATGTACCCGGTGTTGAGGTGTTGCTCTTTCTTCTTCTTTATTTCCTGGCATAATCTTTTAAAAAAAAACTTTAATTAAGAGATAATTGCCAAATTTGTGTTTATTGGATTTTCTATTAGAGCTATTTATTCCTGCCTGGTTTATATTGAACAGAAATAAAAGCTCAGTGATCAACCTTTACGAAGTGTGACCTCATAAAAGCTTATCACTGAGTTTGATGGATCTTATATATTTGATTTGTCATGCTATGACATAGCTGAGATGATCAAGACAACGCCAGATGGTCAATAAAATAAATCATGGAATTCCTCTATACTATTCTAACATACAATTGGAGGCAGAATTTTGCCATAAATACCTGGCGAAGGCTGTAGCTAATGTGTCAGGCTGGTGCATCTTCGTTTGGCCTCCCCCCTACGCACCCCTTTATGATCTCTACCCCTCACCAACTTGGGTTGCAGGAGGCATAGGGGTAAAAAAAAAAAAGTCTAAATTCCTGGCTGTGCACCAGCAATTGTAACTTTCTCATGTATTGTATTTTATTGTATGCCAGAATAATGGTCTACAAGCCATAACAAATGCCCCTATAACTTTTTTGGATATTAAAATAGTGTGAACAAATCATCTTGTAAAACATAGATACCACCTCAGATATAGGGGAGAGCGGACAAAAATCTTAAGAAGTGACCATTGTGATTACATGAAATATACTCCATCATCTGTGATATATACCACATCAAAACACCATTTTGACGACAAGCTTAATTGTAGGCTTGGTTATTGGCTATGAACGCCTTGATTGATCACATGATTTATGTCATCCAATCACAAGGAGGCAGTCTCTTCATAATGGCCACATGAAGGGTAGGTATCAGAGCTTGTGGTGTTTGAATGCAGAAAATTGTGTATTTATTGTGTCTATTTATTTGAATGCACAAATAAAGCCAGAGCCCATCAATTCTAATGAATGGCATCAAATTCTGCACACACAGCACAGTGTATATATACAGTTCTACCTCTTTGCACTGGAAAGGGGTTATCTGCAGATAGAGGGCAGTTTACATAGGGTATAATGGGAAAAAAATAAAAATTAAAAATCAGTCATTGAATTTAAAAAAAATATGTTTTCTTTTTATGTACACATACTCTGATGTTGCCCTGTGCTCATATTTTTATTCCTATTTAGGTGTAATCAGTAACACTGATTCTGTGTCCTGATTGGCTTTGCTGTTTCTGTACATTCATGAAAATGCCTGTAGTGATGTGGCCGCAGGGCCCTTAGCTGATGTCACAACCAGGAAGTACCCGCCCGCTACAGGAGAAGCTGAGAGGATTTTACAGATAGATATATTAGGCTTTATTTCGGGTTAGGAAGAAGCCAGAAGCATGATGTAGATATTGTTGGAAATGTTGTCAAAGGCTCTAGGTAGCTGTGCAATAACATTTTTTGTCAAGTTACTTTACAGTTACTGTCTAATAAATTTCTAACAAGTTAAAAATGACCCCTTTATGGAGGTAGATGCTTGCTGAGGTTTAAAACAATGGAGCCATTGAAAGAAGCCATAAATAGTTTGGTGTTATCAAAGAAGAAATGGAGAAAATAATATTTTTATACACTGTAGATATATCTACCCACTACCCAGCTACATTTGCTTGTGGTAAAATCGTAGATTGTGGGGGAAAGTACGGACATTTTGGCCCCAAGTAATTGGAGTGAGTCAAAATGACAAGTGCTACAATTAGAAAGGATGGATGATATAATTATGGGTAGTGGCCAGACCATACCCCATAATGCATCGTAGGCATTAATCCAGATGGGGTTTGAACTATGATGACTCATAGAAACTAAAAAGTTTTAATAAAGAGAACATATTTGTGCCAAGTTAAAGGCGACCAAGTTTTCCCAATACTGTAATAAGTCATCTGGGTTTGTGAAGTGACAGTTCTTATACGCCGGCCATTTCTGTAATATCTCTATATATGTATTTTATTATCATTCTATTCTCTCATTCTTTTCTTATCATTATTGCTTATGGGACTGGGACTGGATGGTCGCAGTGCAAGTAACAGAAAATCCCCAACCCCTCCCCCATACCCCACAGTCTATTATTGTAAAGTATACTCACATTTCGTTTGTGTCTAAAATAAATAGAAACACCAGTGCACTCCATTCTCCCCAGAACAATAGATAGGGGTAATGGATAAGGTGGGACATGGTTTTACTCATGTTCTTCTCTAGCCATTATTCCCTCTAATCAGCAGTTAAGATTGGTGTTTAAGGACAAAGTAAATGACACATGAAAGGTGGCCTACAGGAAAGCAACACATTCTGCACTAGAACATCTGCATTAGGAATCAAAAGAAAAGGAATAGTTCCTGTGGAACCCTCACCCACGCATTGTTCGCCTGGTGTGACATTAGATTTTAATAAACAGATAAACCTGCTGGTCATCAGGAAAACAGCAAGGGAATATATGGAAATCCAGCATCTTTACCTTCATTTATCCAAAAGAAGTTTCTTTATAAAACTCTAACAAGGGCAACGCACTTAAGACGTAGACGGAATAAAAGTTGTACTTGGCATAATTAAGTGCTGTGTTTCGAACAGTGCTGAGAACTACTGCTCATTGTCGGGCAGCGGATGCGCAGCAGAGCTGACTCAGCACACTATAGATTCTTGCCAGCCTAGTCGACCAAGTTGAGGTCGATCCAGGCTGAGGTTCCTGCTAGACAAGGACTTTTACTACATAGTCAGCCAACCTACAACTCTGCTAGTCCTCAGAGGATGGGATTGGTCATCAGTATGTTACCTGCTGCAGGTACAGTTCTTCCAATAAAGGAACCATTAGTTTTGCAAGATCTCCGCTTGTGTGCCCCTGGCCTGCCGTTATCATCACTGGCCGCCCACATATCTGCCAGGGAATTGCCATCTACACCAGGAGTGTTCCAGGTGGAAACTTTTATTGTCACGCAGCCCCCCACCTCTTCTTGCTTCACCTTGCCCGCCTGAATGGGTGTGGATGAGGAATAACCTGGGACAAAAGCTACTGTGACATCAACAACCCACGAGCATCGAGCTAGTCACTCCAGACCCAGCTGCCCCCGCATACTGTCTGCCCTGGTGGGGATGTTGTTATGGACAAAGCAAGTGCAGATTTACAGGTGAAAAGGGGCATGACTACATGTCTAGCACGCTACAGGGTTAAATTGTGGCCTTAAAACATACCCATTAGAGTGTGGACATAAGTGCTTTCATAGCCTTGGGTAAGATACTGCTGGCATATTTATTAGTATGTAATCTCTGTCTATAATGAAAATGTTACAGTTCACTTCCCTAGTTATCTTTCTTTTAAACAAGTATGAGTTTTAGATAATAACATATACGCCCCATGGTTAGACTTTATTTCTGTACTTGATTTATTCTAATACATAACACCTCCGCTAACTAAACTGCTGTATTCTTCACCCGCCAACACATGTTTTGAAAGATACATCTCTAGGCTAATGTCAATATATTGTATTTTTCCCAGGTGAAGTTACTATTTGCAACTCCTTATTCTACATCAGTTCTCAACAGGAAAATAGATGTTAATCTAAGCAGCAAATTATAGCAATTTTTCCAGGCAGTGCGTGTGACTTCAACTTGTTGTTAAAGCCTTAGAGAGAGAAAAAAAGAATTGAAATGATGAGCGAAGCCTTCCTTGTCACCATGAAATGGTGAAGAAAATGAAGTTTTCGCACCATCTGTATTGAAAAATAAAGTGACTTCAGAATAAACTTAAGAATAAATATTATTACTTGTAGCAAAACTGATAATGAAAACTTTTTAACATAATTTTTAAGAAATCCACTCCTCTTGACTTGCAAATCGACACTTCAGATTATTGTTTGGAGAAAAATTTGTATCCTAATTTTAATAGTGCAGATTTGTCCAACCTTAGTCCATATTTACTCATGAACTAAGGGTTGTGGAGTGGATTTTGAGGCGGTCAGTTACCCAGATTTCAAAAGGCCCTGAAAAAGATATACAATAGAAAAAATTGGGTAGCAGTATGGCTTAGATGGCTATAATTTAATGATATACTGTTGTTACTGTTACATTTGTGACAATAATAATTGGAGTTTTTGTGAAGAGTTCCTTTGGTCCTTAGGTGAACAATCTACGATTCTGTTGTGGGATAAAAGAACTGCATTAAACTGTAGCTAAAACCTTTATTCGTGATGGGTTGTTGTGTTTGTTTTTATTGTTTTTTTTTATATGATATAATATTGGGCCACTTTCATATTAGTGTCACATTTTTGGGACATATGAAGCTATTTTGTTAAGCTTTCAATTTCTTACAATCTAAACTTTATATAATAAAACAATGTACTGGAAAAACCTAGATTGAGGGTTTTCAAGTCTCAACCCCTCTCTTAGATCATGTCAAGGGGAGCACTAAATATGCTAAATTCTACCATCCTACCACCCACCAACTGAACCTTTGCAGCCAACACCAATATTTTCATTATTAACTTATAATAAGAAGGCAAATAGGTGCTTGTCTACATAAAACCCCTAACAATTTGGAAACCCAAAATGCAATCAACCAAAATTAGCTATAAGATACTTAATAATAATACCAGTAGCATATATAGAAGTTTTTTTTTTCAAATACAAATAGAGACTTATTAAGTTTTAAAGATTTAATAAATACATGTGCAAGTATTAAATGCATATACTGGCGCAATATATAGCTAAATATAGATAGATGTTGTATCATAACTCTTCATACTGTATATACTTCACTTTACAATTAGAAAAATTTACCGCATCAATTGCACCTAGCTCCCTATACATTTTACACCTACATATAAGAATCTTACCTTCCCTTGAGATCATTGTACTTAGTTTTAGAATTCAACCTATGTTAATCCCTCAACTGTATTTTTCCATCTATAGTTGAAATGGGTTTATTATTTTTCTTAGATTTAAGATTTTTACAGTGTTTTACACCAAATTCAGCACTTTAGTAAATAAAGGGAAGCATAACTATTGTTATTCTATTGATAATTTTTACAGGTTTCAGTAATTCCTGCTCCGATCTGGGCATTCCCAGAATTCAACTTTGCATTCACCAACCAAAGCCAAGGAGCTTGTTCATTATACCATTAGTGCTATAGTGATATAACTAGTACTTCAAAAGCTAAAAACATTGCTAACCCCCATTATAAACCCAATCAATTCTAGGGTCTTTTAGGAGATTTCAGCATAACAAACTTCTAAACCAGCAAAATGTTCTTGGATGAAATTGGTGAATAATGCACCAGCGTGCATGCAAGGCAATAGACTTTCACTCTATTGACTTCTGTAGAGCGATGATGATAGACTTGGCAGACTTTTTTGATTTTCTAATTTCTAGGGACCTGGGGATCAGATACTTAAGTATTGGACACTTACAGCCTATAGATAGCAATTGAAGCATTGTTTTTTATTTACACAATCTCCTAATTCTCCATCAATTTATATAAAAAAACCACATTGGGGGATTCATCAAAGCTTGTTTAACAGCTTTATTGTACACCGTGACATAGTTGCGATTCCTTACCTGCATATACCACCTCCATGCCAAGTAATCATGGAGAAGCGTGATGGGGGCTGCCCCACATAATGGAGTGGGCTAGCACAGGGCATTCCTGTTCCTGCATCTGGGTGCTAACTATAGCCAGCGCCACAAACTATTGCAGGATATAGCGCAATTCTATGCCACACACTTGCCACCAGATATATATGAGGTGGCAAAGCCTCTAAATATATCTGGTGCGGCAGAACGGGTGGGATTTACATCAAGAGCTGGTGCACTATGTGCCAGCAATATTTAAATCCCCCACATTATGTAGGCACAATGTTAAATGACATACTCAAAACTATTTCTACTGTAGCGAAATAGACATACAGAGTGGAAAAGACCAATGTTATGTAAACTACAGTCATCAAAGCTGTTGAGGTATAACGATGCAATAACTAAACTGAATATCTTCAGCACTGAGTTATAAAACCCATTAAAGAGAAGATAAGTAACGTGATAGAGATGTCCCCACTGGAGCTTATAGTGGAAACGGGAAACCATTAAGCTAAGGATTGTTAATCTTAGTCATCAGCTGTGATTTTCACTTATTTCAGGTAAGGTTACTTCTCATCCAAGGCATTAGGTGGGAAATACATAAATTAGCTGGGGATATGACTTCTTAGTGAACAGTAAATGATCTACTTGTTATCTTCCTAATGTTCCAGTTACACCTCTGGAAGAGAGGCAGCAGACTGGCTAAAGCAAATTAGTTTTACTGATGAAATAATTTATCTGGAGACTTGTGTGTAATGATAAGTAAAGAATTCATATAGTTTCATAGAAAGATTCTGTGCAGGGTACTTAGAACCCAGCTAGAATGGATACACGCTTCTGCACATGATTGATTGAACAAACTCATAAATACCAAATAAATTAAATTAGCTCGTTACAGAAAAACATAATTAATTATTCTCGCTACCTCCAAAATGGTGATGACTTGACAAGTTCAAGTATGTTTATTTATTTCTATTAACTCGATCCTATCCTAATATTTTAGGTAGGGGCAATTAATGGACTTAAGTAAGTAACTAAGAACTTCTAGAAGCACAATATTAAAACTGCCCTAGCAGGGTGTTAAAGACATATGGGCACATTTACTAAGGGTCCGTCGGACACATTTCCGCCAGGTTTCCAGAATTTTTCCATTTTGCACAGAATTGCCCCGGGTTTTTGGCATACGTGGTCGGATTGTGTCGCATCGGCGCCGGCTTTCATGCGACACAAATCGGGGTTGTGGCCGTCGAACAACAGGACTGATTGGGACAAACCGCAGGATTTAAAAATGAAATTGTGTCGCAAGATCAGCACTCACATACACCGGGAAGAAGAAGGTGAACTCTGGCAGACCTCAGTGGGGAAGCAGTGAATCGCGGCAGCTCCGAATCCTCATCGGACATTCCGGATTGGCGGCGTCAACGGGAGGGGTAAGTGTGCCCTATAGAGTTCATAGGGATCATTTATCCTTTTGTCTTGTCTTTTTGTGAATTTTTGAGGACTTTTTGAAGTGCACTGAAGTCCGCCGGACATTAGTTTATTGTTGGTAAGACACATCTATATTCCAGAAGTGATAATTGTCGAAAATGACATTTATCTTTTTAAAATGTATCAAATTTGTCACATTTTTTGGCGCCAAAAACTTGAGGCGAAACCATACTTAAGAATAACTTAGAAAATTGAAAGAAGTAACTTGAAACATTTGTGTGACATTTTTGAGAAATTTGTAACAAATGTCACAAAAAGAGATCAAAACCATTTAACAGAAAGAAAAAGTGAGGTTGATAGAAACCAAAGTAGCCAATGGAAAAAAGCCAAAACAAAAGGACAAACACAAACGACAAAGCAAAAACAAGCCAAAACAAAAGACCCCCTACAAAAGATATGATAAAAGACCCCCTATGAGTTGTGATTTGCGCTTTAGACCTATGACAAAACTTTCTGCATTGTTGCCTGTCAATGCTCACACTAGGCCTTACAACATACCATTACGGTATATTTCATATTTTAGTGGCTTAATGGAAAAGTAAAGCAGCCAAAAGTTTGTAATTTAACTCCAAACTTAAAAAAAAAAGAATTAATCTGTTAATAATTAATAAATAGGGGTAGTCACACTATAACATTCTGCTGGAAGTTTTCATTGGAATTTATACTGTTCTTATTGTAACAATTTATTATTGCTTCACTCTCAAACGAACAGGAAAATAAGCTATTAAACCTTAAAGGAACTCTACCAGGGAGTCATAGCTCCAGACACTGAGACTGTGGTAATCTTCTTATGTTTGTTATCCATGGCCCTACTTCCTTCTCAACGCAAGTGCTGAGGGAGCAGGGGGGAAAGTGAGACAATGGGGCTTATTTACTTACCTAGTCCCTGCGCGATCCCCGAAGAACGTTGTCCGACGAAGATGAAGTCTGCCGCAATTCAACAAGATCGTGCTCCCGAGATCCTGCAAGTGTCGCTTCCCCGCTCAGGTCCGCCAGAGTTCACCAACTTCTTCCCAGTGTATGTGAGTGCATTGTCTTGCAACACAATTTGAATTTTAAATCCCGCGCTCAGTCCGAATCAGTTGGGTTGTCCGGCAATCCCCCCCGATTTGTGTCACATTAAAAAGCGTGCACCAAAAACCCCCGTTAAATGCGGCGCAAAACTGAGATAGTAGGGAAACCCGGCGGAAATGCGGTCCGCGGACCCTTAGTAAATGTGCCACAGTGTGACAGCTAGTAAAGGCAGATCACAGAGGGGCCAATGTAGCCCCTCAGGCTCATTAGCATCAATTTCAAAGTTGAGGAAAGGGGCCATGGATAGCAAATATAAGAAGTTTACCACAGTCAGAGTGTATGGATCTATGAGTAAGTGTATGAGTAAAATGTTTCATTTTGATTGTAGATTTCCATAAACTACTGTAGGTCTCTAGATAATGGAAATAAGTTTGGGTCCATAGAAATTTTTTTTTGGATACCCCTTTAAATGACTGATTTATGCAATATTTTTTAAAGGATATCTTAAGAATCATTGGAATTCATCCAAATTTTAAGGAAACATGAATATCTACTATATATACCTAAATATAAAAATGTAAGACATTTATACATTTCTAAGGTATTTTGTGTGGATAAGAGACATGACCTAGTTTGTAAAATGTAGTAACAGCATCCCAAAGTCACGACAGATAAGACTGCAAAATTGGCCATTATGGACTTTCGTGTCACATTTAGTATCCTCAACAAAAAAAAAGGGAAAATTAGCCGACTCACAACTTTTATAAACAACACTGATTTCAATTTTCTAAATGACCTTTACTTCTCTTTCGACCTCCTGGTAGCGAATGATGAAATTGCACTGAAGGTTTGATTAGTCTTTCTTGATGTTTCACTGCTTCTCAAAATGGATTTGACTTTCGGACATTGTCTGCCAGAATGACTACATTTCAGATTGTTTCCTCTAATATAAACAATATTTTACTCTGTAGATGAAGGGTAGTTTATTCCCTGATAAGCTGCCACCACATTGCTTTAGGCTTATAGCCACTTTCTAGAGACAGAGATCTTACAACTGTCCTTTATAAATGTCACGTTATTGTTGGATATTACAATAATTAACCACAAAGATAAAAAGGCAAAGAAAAAAACAATAGTGACTATGAAATGTAAAAATCAACAATAAAGTCATGTATTAAGTTCCCTTGATAGAAGTTGCATCAGCTCACATATGTTTCATAGTTTTATATGTGATATTTTGCAAACAGTTTTTAGGGATGTTTTTCATTCTTTTTTCTTTGTTTTTAAAGCAGTAAGTCATAGTTTTATTAGGTTTTAGACTCAATTATGATAAACTAATCATTTGATATTCTGATATTAAAGGGATACTTTTGCCAAAGCAAAAAAAGTCCCTTCACAATGGTATTCTATTGTTGTTTTCTTTCTCCATACATATCATATTGGGATTGATGCTCAGTAGCAGTGTTAGTCTGCTTCCAGTGACATGTTATATATACTTAAAGGGGTTGGCCACTATTAGTACACTTTACCAGGGTAATAACAAGACCTTCATAGGGTCAAGCATATCGTTCTTACTGTGATAAAGTTTTTTGGTAGACTGGGACCGCAGTCTACCAGCCTCAGGCATTACTCCATAATGAAGGTTGTGTATATGCATTCATAATGGAGGAGACTTTTCTATAGTAATGATTTTGAGTCATGATTAAGGGCAGTTTTCTGCCAGAAATGCTTTGACTTGTAACACACAAAAACAAAGCAGGATGTATGCGAAAACAGATGAAAACTTTATTGAATCAAAAACAATATATAAAAACAATTAAAAAGCACTGCATGTGCTAAAGTCCAGCAGCCATCCCTGAGCTCAATGCAACAAAATACATATTCTAGGAAATAAGACCTGTTGTGGCTAGAACCCCCAATAACTATTATATGCTATCATATTCAAAGTGCAAAATATACAATATAATGTAAACAGGGTGGTTTAGCCATGAGGATAACAGTAGATATAATTACCTAAAGTGCATAGTGCAATCAGGGAGGGAGCTGGAGGAAAGATGCCCCACGCGTATCGCCTGTCTATGCAGGCTTCCTCAGGGGTAAGTGTGGGTAATGCATGGATCTGGTATATATAGGGGGGACCCACCTCCAAAAACCGGCCCACCATATGCGCGTCTCCCAAATCAGCTGGCGGCGTGTGTTTCAGCAACCGGAAGTAGCGGGGTGCGCATGCGCCGCGACAGAATCTCGTTCATGAAAGAGACGCATAGGGACTATTGTGGATTGAATGGCACGTGCGCCAAAATAAGAGTGGCGCGTGCGCCAAAATATAGATGGCGCGTGCGCCAGAATGTGAACTCGATAGTAAATGCATGTTATAGACCAAACTTAGAGTGTAAGAAGATAAAACATGCCTACTAGTTTGGATAGTCGCCTGGTATATCCATGTCTTATATACATTTAGGATCAAGATATATTAAAGAGTAAACCCTAAGTCGTCGATCGCGGCACAGAGGATAAAAAGTGCCGACTTATAGGCAGACAATGTATCGCATACATCCTGCTTTGTTTTTGTGTGTTATAATTAAAATCTGGGATGTCTATATGCCTTTGGCCTAGCCATACTTTTCAGACACTTCCCTCTCTTTTCTAAATGCTTTGACTTGCTCGTGTCTCAAAGATGTATCGTGGATAACACTAATAAAGCTTGAATTTACCTGGATAACTTCTCAGCTGGAAAACTAAGTATTTTTGCCTGTACAACCCCAACATCCACCATAATCAGCAGGATAAAGGACATTACAGGAAGTCCTGAGTCCTGTTCCATGGGGGTCACATGACCCACAGGTGCCAGCAACTTTATAGAAAATTTACCAGGGTAAGAATTATTTGAGGGACCTTAATAGGGTCTAATACTTACACTGGTAAAGTTTTGTGACTGCGGCCAATTCCTTTAAGCCCAGGTATCCGATCTTCCTGTATATTAACCATATGGGGTCTTCACATGGGGGGGCAGAAACTTCAATCACAACTAAGCTCAGCTTACATGACTGTGTATTCAAGGTATCTCAGCATATTCAGGATAATAAAGATGAGAATAATTTAATTGCATTCCCAGATAGCAGAGATGTCTTTGTTTTAGGTTGGTCATTTGTAGTTGATCGGAAATATCATGGGATATTAGCAAACCAGAGTAGAAGAATAAGAAGGGGGAAATGTAAAAACAAAGACAAATCATAAAACAAAGAAACCAAGAAACTCCATTTGACTGTTTCAGCAGGGGTTAATTCATGAATCATTCTGTATGATGTTTAACATATTCCCCTATATAGGCCCAATATTATAGAATATTTAATCATATGTGATGCCCTTTTAATGAATTCTACTGTGTATATTATTAGGTTATTTATATTAGCTAATGCACATTATTATTTCATCATCAATTAGCAATAGATAGCAATATTATATAGTGACTAAAAGATAAAAATAAAGCATTATTTAACCTAAAATTACATGAGATTCAAGCTACGGTACATTATTTTTAGGATACCTATATTTAGACACATAAATCATTAACTTAAGTTACTTGTCATGCCATTGGCATTTTTTCTTCCTCTCTTGGCCATATAACACTATTGAGTATATTGATTTCTTAGTACTGTAATGCATATTAAATTAACTTAAAAGACATTCAATACATTAAAGGTTCTTTCAACCAAACACAAATAAAAATGGTAAAATATCACAATCCTCAGTTCATTTACCCTGGATTTCTGTACCTAGTAGATTTGGCCACATGGTAACTTGATTCTGGTGAAGTATCACCCCAAGTGTAAGTTGCAGCACAATGTTCCTCTTCAATGATTTTCCAAACCATGAAAATCACCAAACTGTAACTTCTGTCAAGGGCAACAGACACTTTTTAGATCAGTCACTAAAGGTTTTTGTAAATCTGGCACAGATTCCAGCGGTCTTACTGGGTTTCTTAACTAGTAATGTCCTATCCATAGTGTTATAGTGGTGGTCCGTGCCCACTGCAGTTTTACCTACTCTTTCAGGTATGGTCGCTGCGTTACTGTCCTTACTGTTGGTCTCCTCTATGAAGGAGGCATTTCCATCCATGGAGTATTGGCAGGGCAGTATTGGGCATTTACCCATTCTTCCTTAAAGGGAATCATTTATACAATAACAAATATTACAAATATTAAAAAAAACCAGATTCTAAAATATTAACAGTATCAGTAGAAAAACAAACATACATTTGACCTCTCTTTAGTAAACTCTTAAATTTCTGCTCACAGACAGACAGAACTTCAAGGTGGATACACAATGTTTTGTCAAGATGCTGCTTTTAAAACTGCCCCTGGCTTATCTTTTCTCTTTATGAAACAAAACATCATTCAGAAATATTGAAAGACCGCATGCAGCATGACAGCATAAAATTATATTGTAGCCATTTATTAAACGACTAAGAGCATAATCCTTGAGCAAAGTCAACCAGAGCAGGATTAACTAATTCTCTATTCTTCACCATAGAGGGTAATTTTTTACAATCAAATGACAAATTTTATTGGAAAAGAGTTGAACAAAGCAATCAAAACCTATTGGGACCAGACAGAGAAACACAGACAAGACAGTGAGCCCTAAAACCGAACCTTCCCAAATACCCTACCAGCTTGTTTTGTGTAAACTAGGCAGTGCAGAACAACTTTGGCGACAATTTCTTCCAACCCCAATACGTTAAACACATAGACAATAGCAAAACAATATAAACAATAAAGAAAGGTCTTCAAGGCGGGTCACAACAGAGAGAGCAAACAAATGACAAAATCACTTATACAAAAGGGATGTCTGAACAGGGGCCAAGATCAGGAAACCAGGGATCTAATGAACTAGATCCAATGAACTAAGTCCCTGAAAAAGTGTAGCAGTAGCCAAGAATTACTTCTATACCCAGAAGGGAAAAAAGGGTAGGTAGGACTACTATGTTATTTTAAAGCCCTAGCCTCAATAGTGAATGGGCCACAGCTCAGAGAAACAAATAGCACAGAGAGCAGGTAAAGTGTATAAAGCTTGTCACCCAGGATAATTATAGCTGGAAAGAGACAGGAGGTGCTGATCAATCAAAACAGCCTAGTCAGCTAAACCCAAAGAGGTCACACTAGAGGAGCATAAGAAGACATAAATTTAGCAACTCTTCAGTCATACACCACAGACTGAGGATGAAGATGACACAGATGTTACACTATCAGGAAAAGGGCAATCTCCTCTTCGATTATGTAGATCTAAACTAGTTAATTTATGGAATCCTGATAGTTTTCTCATATGTTCCTACATTATGTAAAATTGATATATTCCTCAGAAAACATACATTTACAGCAGCCAAGCATGTGGAAAAAAGTCTTCATGGTTTAGCAAAAAGACTTTGCGGTAGGGCCTCTGTATGGCTTCTCCTTGCCCGGGCAAGCATGATGGTTAGGTCTCTTATTATACACAAATAAGATGAGATCCTTCAACCTTTTCTTATTCTTGTGCAGGGAACCTATCATAGGAGACCTATTTTTAGAACCCCAGTCCCCACAGAGCATAGAACATACACTCCCTAAGAAGAAAAAAAATTAGGTTTTACTGAAAAATAGATATGTTATATAGGAACTTTCAATGCCATGTGCTCTATGACTAGGTACTCATCCCATGGGAGTGGCTATAGCGGAGCAGGGGGCTTCCCTGAGCCGGGTGATGGGCGTTTTATATGTTTAAAAAGGACACAGGGAGGAGCGGTTTCCCAAAGGTGGGGTGGAAACCGCTCCTCCATAGCCATTCCCAGGAGCCTAGTCACAAAGCACATGGAATTGAAAGGTGCTATATTACTGTTTTTCTGTAAAACCTATTTTTTTGTACAAAAACTCTTTTGCAGTGTATGCACTATGCTCTGTGGGGACTTAGAGGGGTGTGCAAAAAATGGGTCTCCTTGTGACAGGTTCCCTTTAAGCAGGGTAGAATGCAAAAGTCCTAAAAAAAATTGTCAGGAGCTGAAGTCCTAGATCTTCTCTATGGACAGTAGGAGCCAAGTGCGGGCATCCTGTATATGGATGGAAGATTCTGAATGTAGGAAGTTAGCAAGAGCTGAGTGCAGGGATCTCCATATTAAGGGGGTTTTGCACAATAAGATAGAAGGAATCCAGGATGAAGAGTGTGTGTCACTCAAACGTGTAGTGGTTTTGTATGGATACAAGCACCTTGTATCGAGCAATTTAATTTAAATATGCATTTACACTAAAAGAGTGAAGCATTTTCTACCTTGATGGATTCCTTGTATTTTATTTTGCAAAATTTCACATTTCCCAGAGGGATTGGGATCCTCTGCAATCACTGAGATTCAACAGGTATGAACTGATTGTTGCCCACATGGAATGCCAAGGATTGGGCCTTTGCTGTTTTTTTTTCCTATACAGGCAGTCCCCGGGCTACGTAGAAGACAAGTTCTTTAGGTTGGTTCTTAAGTTGAATTTGTATTTAAGTGGGAACTGTATATTTTAGTATTGTAACCCCAGACAAAATTTTTTTGGTCTCTGTGACAATTAAATTTTAAAACTTTATGATTGTCAAAAGAACAAGGATAAACAATAAAGATTCATTGCAGACACCTGATAACTTTTACTGTTGATCATCGTAATCTGGGGTTACAGTACAGTAAATTACCAACATCTCGAGACCCGTTTTTAACTAGGGTTCGTATGTAATTCAGGTGTTCTTAAGTCGAGGACTGGCTGTACATGATTAAGGGCTTGCTGAATGCCAGCACCTCCATGCCCCCCACCTTCTTACAAAGCCTGCACTACAATGTCCACCTTGCTTCCTTCTCGCACCTTCAGCACTTGCATGTCCTCCACTTATCACACCCCATGACAATCTCTTTTTTACAGCATCCACTTCAAATATACATAGGTTTCATTTCATTTATGCCCCATTTAGCAGCCAGACTGCCCCACCACCAGTGCATACCCTCTCCTCAACTTCATCCTAGCCCTCATCCAAACCTCACACAGCAATAATTTCTGAAAGTAGACACCGGTCGCAATCTGATTGTGGTCACAATCAGCGGTATGTGATTTTACTTAGAAATTAATTTTCTTACATTAGAGATTAACACAAATTAAGTGAGAGAGCCACGTGTACTAAACTTTAACAGGATAAGTATGAGACCCTAATAGAGTCACGCAAGTCAAGATCCGAAGGCAGCAACAATTGTGACTTCCTGTGTAATCCTGTGTCATGCTGGAATCCAGCGGATGACGGCACTTTGCAGTCATTAATGGTTGTAGGGGTGCAAATGTCCTGGGCTGGATGTATGACTACTATTCAAGTGTCCTAGACAAATAAAATAGTGGTGTCTATTACCAGGGCCGGATCATAAGGGGGGCTGCAGGGGCACGAGCCCCAGGGCCCCCACCACTTTGCCCCCCCAATCGCCCGAATTGCCAACAGTTTATTTGGCCCCGGAAGGCATGCCGAATCCCGCAGGTGTCCTTACTTTAGTCTATGGCAGAGCGAGGAAACAATAAGTTCCCTGCTCTTCCATAGATGATTGGGTCTGAACAAAGATGGCGACGTCCTCCCGCTGGCAGCGCACAGTGTGAGGGGGTAGCATATGACATCACAATGCTGTGACATCATGGCGCCGCCTGTAGCAGGGTGCCACCATCTTTGTTTACATCCACCCGGACACCACGAGGGAGGATGAGGACGCTGCGCATCTGGGGAACAATGGACGGTGAGAACAATTTTATAATTTTACCTAAGACCTGTATATAGTTATGATAGGGGGATTGTATATATTTATTATAGGGGGACTGTATGTAGTTATAGGGGGGCTGTATGTAGTTATAGGGGGACTGTATTTAGTTATTGTAGGGGGACTGTATATAGTTATTATAGGGGGACTGTATGTAGTTATTATAGGGGGACTGTATGTAGTTATAGGGGAATTGTATATAATTATAGGGGGGCTGTATATAGTTATAGGGGGACTGTATATAATTATAGGGGGACTGTATTTAGTTATTATAGGGGGACTGTATATAGTTATTATTGGGGGCTGTGTATATTTATTACTGGTGTCTGCATACAGTGATCGTTGGCAGAGCTGTATATAGTGATTGCTGGGGGAGCTGTATACAGTGATTGCTGGGGGAGCTGTATATAGTGATTGTTGGGGGAGCTGTATACAGTGATTGCTGGGGGAGCTGTATATAGTGATTGCTGGGGGAGCTGTATATAGTGATTGCTGGGGGAGCTGTATACAGTGATTGCTGGGGGAGCTGTATACAGTGGTTGTTGGGGGAGCCGTATATAGTGGTTGCTGATAAAGCTGTATACTGTGGTTGCTGGGGAGCTGTATACAGTGACTGCTGGGGGGGCTGTATATAGTGATTACTTGGGGCTGATTACAGTGATTGCTGGGGGGCGGTATATAGCAATTGCTGTTCCCGGTCTGTACTACATTCAATGGGGGCCCCCACCATATTGTGCGTATCTAGAGAGGTTCACCAGAGGTCACAGTATGCAGCGAGGTGCATCTGTAACTAGGGGTCATCTGTAAGTTGGGTGTCCTAAAGTAGGGGGCCGTCTGTAACCTATAATTTATTATATATATTTCTTCAGTTTAACATACATTGGTGTGGCTTCTCAGAACCATAATTTACATTTTTTTTTAAACTGATGCACAAGGGAAAGTGAAGGGACTACCCACACATGAGGAAAATCTCTGAAAAATAGATTCTAATTGGTTTCAATGGATAACTCCTCCACTTACTATTTCTAATCAATTCAGCATAATGGCTTCAGATAGAAACACATATGGTCTGAACTTTATTTTGTGTTTTATGGTTTGTGCAGTAAGGACTTTTATTGAACGTTAATTGCTATTGACACAATTGCAGCAGAATTTCTCAGGCGCTTGTTGAAATTGGACCTTTCACATTGTTATTATTCTGTCTCTAGAACATTTCAGATCTCATTAGCTTCCAGCCCGATCTGACATTTTCTGCACCTAAACATCAACACTAGAACCACCATTAGGAGAGTTTGTAAACAGCAATTATATCCATCCTGATCTCCATATTTTATGCTTCTAAATAAACTAAAGTGAATGTGAGCTCTACCATTGATCACAACACTTTGTAAGAAGAGTGACCTGCGGCACATAACATTTTTTTATTTTTAATGGAATGTATTGTTAGAAGCTGACCAATTATTTTACAAAATATAATTTTATTTTATTTTTTTGTTGCTTCTCATAGATTTCCTGTATCTGATGGGACTGTCATATAAATTAAAATGCTCTTGATATTAATTTTATTTTCAGATCTTTGTCTTTGGCCGTGCATGGTCATGCTTCGCAGAAGAATAGTCTGTGCATTATTAGATCAGACAATCGGAACCCATCAGTCTTAATGAACCAAACCCCTTTTGATACTAATCAGAAAAATGCCCCAAAAATTGTGTTAAAAACGTATAAAATGCAGTGCAATGGTTTTTTATTTAAACGATCAGTAAAGATATAGAAAAATTGAATCTTGCATTCGGCTTGCTGACTATTATACCAGCATGATTGTTCCTGCTCTATAGAGACAACTTATTATCACAGACAGGATAAGGCTCAATTCACATCTCACATTTTCTGTTGCAAGGATATTTCACTTATAACAGTGGGCTACAACATTTCATATAGTGAGATACCTTCTCACTGCTGCTGCCAATGTTCTGGGTGTCTCCAGAATGATGTAATGGTCCGTTACAGTAACATCGCTAGGGAAACACCCATAATATAGGTTCAGTGGAGGCCAGGGAAGAATGCCATTCAGTTGCATCCATCCCCAGTAGCTTCTAATGGCGGAATGAAGCCAGATGAAAAGTTTTTTCATGCAGTAATTTTAGCTCCATGCAATGCACTCTGAGCAGGCAGAGACATAAAGTTTTCCTTTGCCTGCCAGTATTACTCTATGGAATCATTTAGTGAGTACATCAGGAGCTTTCCTTAAGTACACATGGAACATGTTCAAAAGACGAGATGCAAATGTAGCCTGATAATGAAAGAAAACTCCTCTATTTGAAATTGTTGCTTCTCATAGATTTCCTGTATCTGATGGGACTGTCATATAACTTAAAATGCTCTTGATAAGAATTTTATTTTGTGATCTTTGTCTTTGGACGTGTGTGGTCATGGTTCTCAGAAGAATAGTCTGTGCATTATTGGATCAGACAATCGGACCCCATCAGTCTTAATGAACCAAACCCCTTTTGATACTTATCAGAAAAATTGTGTTAAAAACATATAAAATGCACTGCAAAGGTTAAACATTGGGTTGTTTTTATTCCCTGCTAATCTATATTATCAATAAAGATATAGAAACATTTAATCTTGCATTCAGCTTACTCACTATTATACCAGGATGATCGTTCCTGCTCTATAGAGACAGGATAAGGCTCAATTCACATCTCTCATTTACTGTTGCAAGGATATTTCACTTATAACAGAGGGCTACAACATTTCATATAGTGAGATACCTTCTCTAGTTTAGCCCCTTGCCACTGAAAATGGGAGGAGTGAACATCGGCAGCAGGCATTTATTTGCTTGTTATGTTCTGGGTGTCTCCTGAATGATGTAATAGTCCATAATTAGACAGTTACATTGCTAGGGAAACACCCACAATATAGGTTCAGTGGAGGCTGGGGATGAATGCCATACAGTTGCATCCATCCCCAATAGCCTCTAATGGTGTCCGCTGATGGTATTCTGTGCTCTCATGCATGAAGCAGGATGAAAAGTTTTTTCATGCAGTAATTTCTGCTCCATGCAATGCACTCTGAGCAGGCAGAGATATAAAGTTTGCCTTTGCCTGACAGTATTACTCTATGGAATCATTTAGTGAGTACATCAGGAGCTTTCCTTAAGTACATGGAACATGTTCAAAAGATGCAAATGTAGCCTGATAATGAAAGAAAACTCCCTCTCTCTTGAACAACATGTAAGAACTAAACAAAAAGGGTGTTCAAGCTCATTAGTAGCCGTCCTAACCAAATTGTTGGATTTGGGATGATTTCAGAAAATGGGTCTCCCTTTTATATCGTCCCTGAGGGCCCGAATCGACCTACAATAATAGCCAATCAAATTCTCCTTTAGCCGAGGCACTCGTAGGTGCCCCCTTTCGCCCCTTCTTTTGCCATGCGATGGAGCCACTGCGTTAATAAATACGTACAGATGGGTTGTAGGCAGATACACACGGGGCAGGGCAGGACCGCCTCAAGTCTTACGGCACGATCCCTCCCCGCCTTCGTGTTGTCTTATCTGATCTCTCCTCCAGAGCCTATAGAGTTAATAGACCCACATTTGGTGGGTTCTCAAGGTTACGGTTATAAATGTGGGTAAATTTGTTTATGTTCTTGAACAATCCCCCGTAGAGCAGAAACATCTCACCTAAGCATATACGATCTAGTAGTATAGACAAATTTAAATATTTAGGCATTATAATCACAGACAACCCTGGTGACACTGGAAGACATTGTATAACCCGCTATGGCATATGGTTCGAACAAATTGAAAATCTGGGCAACATTGCCCCTGTCGTGAGGAGTGTAAATTTAACCTTGTAAAATTGGGTATACACGAAAGCACTTTATGTGCTTCAACAGTATTTTGATCCGCTTCCAAGATTTTAAAACTTAGACTCGATGATTTCCCGTTCATCTGGGATTATCTCGCTCTAGCTGTCATGCCAAACTGCCACGTCTAAACCCTCGGGGGGCCATTGAGCTGCCGGATATTTCCTATACTATCTGCAGGTCACGCTCAATTAACCTGGCGGGATGGCCTGTCGCCTGATTCCCCCCCGTCAGAGCGATATGTTAGCTGAATACTGTATATCAAAAAATGGGCTTTGTGTGCTACTGAGGGGAGGGGGCGACGAGACACTCTTCGCCAATACACAGAAGTGGCTAGAACAGTGTGGGAAGGCGGCGAAACTTTTGCCCTTTATGATATCCTGACGGAAACCGCATCTATGGACATACTGGTATCCCACAGTACAACAATACCTGATTCGGGATTGTGGCACAACTCAGACTATGTACAATAGGCGATGTAATGCAGACAATGCTTTGTACCAGATTCCCCAACTGGAGTCCCCAATTTCACGGCAGCGAACAACTTTACCATTCCCTCCCACTGCGGCACGCCCTTTCTCCTCAATTCCCAGAGCTAGCCACCTGTTCATCATACCCTCTGATAGCTGTCTGAGTACAGGTCCTGGTGGTTCATATCCCAACTCTAGTCTTTCTCTTAGTGGCTAGCTACAAGGTATCCCCTAAAGGGATCACACTCAGGACGGCACTTATCGCACTGAAATAGAAGACCAGAGGCAGAGCGAGTTGGGAGTCACACTGCTGTCTCCCCCATCTGTGAATCATCACACAACTCAACCCAACTGTATAGTCCTCACATCAAGTTGACTGTGACACCCTTGCCTATATAAACTGGGGAGGTTAACGTCCCGGCAGTCTAAGATGCTGCCTTCCAGCGGATTTTGGCATGATCTCATGGACGTGTAGTTATATTTCATCATTGTGGACAGCTTGTGCGCACACCTCTCTAATGTGCTAAGTAAACCTCTCCCTTACCCGCTATCTGCTTATTGTGGGTCTGGACGAGGAAATCTGTCTCATTATACAAACAGTACACAGAGAACCTGTTTTAGGCTAGGAAAGCTATTCACCACGGGGATGGGAAGATACCTCCCTCCTAGCTCTGTGGAACCTGGGAAACCCGGTGATCCTTTCATCCAAGTCATACAGACAATAGGGGGCGTCGAAAAATTTATAAAGTGTGGGCATGCTTGGTGGACTCCACTCTGACAGCCTAATCGTACCCATAACGACCAACTAGGCGAATATGTAGGCCCGTCTGGTGCAGTGGCACCCTGGAACCATAATGTAGAGAATCAAGTAACTTCGCCGCCACCCAGAAAGAGATCTGCCCGAAAGTACCAAAGCATGGCTTAGTTTGTTTTACTTGTTAAATTTTCCGGTTATGTCATTTGTCTTATCCGTCATCAGTGATACCGAATTGTGCATGTATGATCTGTACAAACCTAAGTATTCATGCCGTATGATCGCATACCTATACTGCACATGTGTTAAGGATGTCATAGCTCTCTCGCTTGTATTTGCACAATACGTATGTGATTGTCACAACTCACACCAACTGAGCGGCTTTACAATTTTTGTATTCCTCGTACGTTTTACATATTTTTCAATAAACAGTTTAAAAAAAAAAGCTCCATTAGTACAGTCAGCATGACACTATTTTGTAAAGTACTTATGTTAGAATACACAAAAACAACATTATTGAGACCCTTGTGGCAGCCTAAGCAAACTTTATTAATTTGTTTCATTGCAGCCAATTGATAAGATCAATAAAGATAATTTTTTTTGCTCATTAATGTACTCTCTGCACCCCATCTGGACAGGAAAAAACTGAAATGTAGATATTTTTGCAGGGACAGGACGACTGGTTGCAATTGAAGGAAAGTTGAATGCGGACAAGTACAGAGATATCCTGGATGAAAACCTCTTCCAGAGTGCTCTGACTGGGTCCAACTGTCAAGAAGACACACAGCTAAAATAACAAAGCAGGGGTTTCAGAACAACTCTGTGACCATTCCTGACTGGCCCAGCCAGAGCCCTGACCTAAACCCAATTGAGCATCTATAGAGAGACTTTAAAATGGCTTCCACCAATGTTCACCATGCCACCTGAGGGAACTGGAGAGGATCTGCAAGGAAGAAAGCAGAGGATCCCCAAATCCAGGTGTAAAAAACTTGTTACATCTTCCCAATAAGACTCATGGCTGTACTAGCTCAAATGCTGCTTCTACTCAATACTGAGCAAAGGGTTGGAATACGTATGACCAAACATATCTAAATTTCACTTTTTCTCTGTCAAGATGCAAGATTCTGTCAAGGGGGCCAGTGTGTATGAGCAAATAAAAAGAACTTTTTTGATCTTACTAATTGGCTGCAATGAAACAAAGAGTGAAACATTTAAAGTGATCTGAATACTTTCCTTACCCACTTTATATTATTTCTATTAACATAGGATACTAGTGTGCATGATTACAAATCATGGTACAAATACTGAGTAGGGAAGAGAAGTAAAGTAGAAGCAAATCAGTCAACATATACCGTGACACAATGAGGCTTATTTACCACGGGTTGCAGATCGCAGTTTCGTCGGATTGTTCACCGTTTTCTAAATTTGCGCAGCTTTGACAGCTATTGAACAGGTGTCTGTGCTGGGATTGTGGCGGGGCTGCGCTGGCTTTCATGCGACAAAGATGGGGGGGCGTGCCGTCGGACTATCCAACTGATTCGGACTGAGCGCGGGATTTAAGTTTCAAATTGTGTCGCAAGACAATGCTCTTACATACACCCTGAAGAAGAACCTGACCTGAGCGGGGAAGCAACACTTGCAGGATATCAGGTGCACAATCTTAGTGAATCGCGGCACAGTGCAGGATCGTTGGACAATGCACGGTGAACTCCACAGACAGGGTAAGTAAATGTGCCCCAGTAACCTACTTATGCTATGCGAAACCAGTGACATCCAACAAAAGCATATAATAACAAAGCAATAACATATAATAAAGTGCAATTATTACTTTAACAACAAATGTCCAGCGGAAATAGAATTTTTAAATTATGTTTTCAGCTTTGCCTCCAGACTGGAGCTTTCTAATGAAGGCTCTATAATAGTTTGCTATAAAGACAGATGGGAAGGGAATCAACTTGGGTATTCCACATTTAATTATTTTTAAAGCCTCCAAATCCCTATAAAATGAAAAATTTGAACAGAAAAGGCATGGAGAGAGCAATTTATCACCAGTGTCCTGAAAGTACCAAGCCCTCCAGACAATGAAATATAGCACAAGCCGCTACTTTTAAACAAAATTAATTGTGAATTTTATTCTGCATTTCTCCAAGCCAGGTCCATTCTAGTCATTGTTTTCACGTAAATGTAGACTAATGCCCTGCTTAGGCAGATTGAACATTTCATTATGCTAATCTTCCCCGATACTATTCTATGTCATATTTAGTAAATGATGGATAATATTCACATATCAAATTTAGCAACTAATGATTAAATGAAAAATCTTACTACTATACATTTTTTAAAACAATCTATACTTATTAATATAAATGTAGTATTTTAGATTACCATGTTTAAATGTGCTCCACCATGTTCTAAATGTGCTACAAACTCAACACGGCCTATGCACGAGAGAATAAAAAAAAATAAACATACACTCACCTTCCGATGCTCTGCTTAGCTCCTCTTCTTTCTCTTCCTCACTTGTTACACCACTGGCAGATGTGTCCACGCGTCACAGCTGCTGACGGGCAGAGTGCATGAACGCACTGTTACGAGTGAGGAAGAGAAGAAGGAGCCGTGCAGAGCATTGGAAGGAGAGTATCTAGGTTTATTTTTTTGTTTAATGAGGGACAGGGCATTACATTATCTGAGGGGCCGCAGAGCATTACTTTATTGGGGGTGATGCAGAGCATTACATTATCTTTGGGGCTACAAGGCATTACATAATTAAGGGAGATGCAGGGCATTACCTTATCAGGGCAGCTGCAGAGCATTACATTATCAGGGGTGATGCAGGGAATTACATTATCAGGAGGGCTGCAGGGCATTACATTATCTGGGGGGGGGGGCTGCAGGGAATTACATGATCTGGGAGACTGCAATGCTTTTCATTATCTGAGGGGTTGCAGGACATTTCATTATCTGGGAGGCTGCAGGGCATTTCCTTACTGGGGGAGTATTTCATGGGGCATTTCATTAGTAGGGGAGGCTGTGGCCAATGCATTTCCCACCATCAGCTTTTACTTGAGTCAATGGGGGTCATTTACTAAGGGCCCGATGCGCGTTTTCCCGACGTGTTACCCGAATATTTCCGATTTGCGCCAATTTTCCCTGAATTGCCGCAGGATTTTGGCACACGCGATCGGTTTGTGGTGCATCGGCGCTGGCATGCATGCGACGGAAATCGGGGGGCGTAGCTGAACGGTAACCCGACGGATTCGGAAAAACCGCCACATTAAAAAAAAATTGGTCGCACGGGCCATACTCACATGCACCACGATGAAGACGATGAACTCCGGGGCACCTCGGCGGACTTCGGCGCAGCAGCGCCACCTGGTGGACATCGGGCGCAGGACCTTCATGAATCGCCAGAAGACCCAAACGCTCGTCAGGGAAGCCGCCGCTGGAACGCGAATGGACCGGGTAAGTAAATGTGCCCAACTATGTTTTCCAAGTTATTTGTGGCAAAACTAGGGGCCTCAGATTATACTCAGGTCGGCTTATACTTGAGTATATACAGTATGTTGTTCAGACTATATTAGGAAACCTAGCATCTATTAAGGGAAGTAATGTTTTCAGGATAGACATTTTTCAAAAGATGAAGTTTTTTGTAGAGCCAGCTGCGTTCAACAGAAGCGAGAGCCATCACATGGTCCTCCTTAAAAGATGAAGTACATCATAGTATACAGGTATGTAAAAGAAATGCACTGTAAATGTTTCATTAGGTGAATGTTTCAAGGCACCTGCTTTTTACCGAATTTTTTTCTTGTCTTATATTATGTTATAAGATATGTGATATAACGATAGTTTCTATAGGTTCCAGTAGAAAGCTCATGGGTAAGGATCTTTTTTTCTTTTCATGGAAGAAGAAGTGTGCTAAAGACCCAAATTAAAAATACAATAGATTTTATTCAATCACATAAATGCAAAAAGAAGTACAAAAGTAGGCACTTTAGCGCATGAATAAAATGTCCAAATCCTGCTTCCAGGATTTGGAAAACAAACGTCCTGCACATAGCATGCTGTGAATAAAGATTATTATTGCCCCTACAGAGAAAAATCTGTCAAAAATACATGTGCATCAGATGTATCAAAAATGTGGGAAAGACAATCAACAATTTGTACAGGCTAAACACAATTTTGTGAACATAAGCCTGCAGGTCCCACTTCCCCAAACATCTGCAGGGTGCACAATATTGAATCCTCGAGCAAGTACAAAACCCAAGATAAATGGAGGCCACATTACAGAGGAGCAAGACACAGCAGGGAACAGGAGGTGACAGTAGTCCCTTTGCATATCGTCCAGCTTGTGGGCTTCGTGTCCTTTATGGGATGGATATGTCTAGATACTTGTGTTACTGAGTGACTAGCTTTCTGAGAGAATATTGTTGTCAAGGCTCGGGGTTAGTGAACTCCCTGGACCACTGCGGACGATGACACAAGCCGACATCTGGGACCGGAATCTAAGTGGCACCTGGTCTTCACCAGAGCCTGCATGAAAGCAGGTTGGTGTTGCTGCAGCGTGGTACCATTAGGTCGTTCCAAAGGCGCGACTTGTCCGCGGTGGCAGCCAAGGTCAAGGTACAAAGTCGGCAGGATCTCGTGGTCGAGGAGAGGCAGGAGGTCAAGACAGATGCAAAGGTTCAAAGTCGGAGACGGAGCAAGAGGTCAGGGCTGGCAGCGAAGAAGCATAATCAGGAACAGGACCACAGGTCACAACGGGAGGTCAATACACGGGAACAACTCACTGGAAACAGTTTTCTTTTAGGCATGAGCACAAAGATCTGGCAGGGTGTGCAGGGAGAGGCAGGTTTAAAGGGGTATTCCCACCTCAGCTACTACAGTTAATTTAATCCCTTACCCCCCAAAAGCATTTCTTCAATGCTTTTATTCCCATAACAGTGGAAATAGGGATTACCTGCCCCCTAGTAACGGCCCTCTGTTATCACTAAATGTGGCCACCACTGATCAACAGCAGCAGTGGCCGAGCAGGTGCTTAGAATGAGGCTTCTCTGAACCTGCCAGGAGTGTGTGAACGCGCATAGCTAGTGCATGGGCAGTTCACATATACCTCGCTCGATCATGACGGTTGCCGGGCATGCGCATTAGCTTCACAGCAGTCCTGGTCGATCAAGCCTTACCGCGGGACAGCTGTGTACTGCAGCAAGCCGGCACTGGTAAGTTCTCTTCATATGTCTGGCTGAGGATTTGGTTGATGATATAAGGAGGTAGCAGGTGTACATTACCGCTGTATAGCAACAGAGGTCAGTGGTGGACTGGAGATACGGATCACAGTAAGCATTAAATCTTTAGTATTTTTATACTACCTAGAGCCAATAGTGTTAAATAACCAAAATCAAACAACCCCTCTAACCAGAGCTATGTTAAGGGTGTCCATCTGTACATTGTGTTTTCCAATCGACTTTACTATCCTTACAAGGCTTGGCCTTAGCTCATACTCATTTCCAGTTACCCTAAGGCTATATTCACACTGACGTATGGGGGCCGATATACGTCCCCCATAGGCAGCAATGGGCGCACGGCACCCTACGGGAGCGGTACGGTGCCGCACACGTGCGGCACCGTACCGTTCCGTACCCGGGAAAAGATAGGACCTGTCCTATCTATATCCGTAGTACGGCGCCGTGCGCCATTAATTCCTGTGGAGAGGGGCGGGGGTGAGCTGCGCTCACCTCCTCCTCCTCTCCCCGTACACTGCCGTTGCCCGCTACGGTACGGTACGGGCGGGCAACGGCAGTGTGAATATAGCCTTAATCATATTAACTAATCATATAAACACAAGTTTATGACATACATGTAAGATGCATAATCAGTGTGGGTTGAACCAAATTACCAAAACGGCAAACCCCAGGAATGAAAAGCCAAATAAATCCAAAATCTACACCACTAGTAGTCAAGTACAACCAGTTCATCCAACATCTGACCACTTAACTCAAATTCCTTACTATCCACAATCTTTCAGCTGAGAGGAACTATAAGACCCTATTTTGTAGGAAAGGAATGGAATATTCTTTTAGAGGAGCAGCCAGTTTGGAGCCACTTTGGAGGTAATTGAAAACTGAAATGTGTCATGCCGTGACACAAAAAAATAGAATCATTATCAAATTTAGTATGATTGACAAAAAAATGTCTGAATAACAAAGTCTGTCTGTCAAAGTAGACAACCAGGTTTTGAAGTAGTTAAATTCAACATTAATGCATTCAATAGCAGTACACAAAGGGCATTTCATTTTTATAATAAAAAAGTGGATTTGGTGGCTTTGACAGATATTATTAGTATAAAACATGTCAGATAAAACTGTCTCTCTAGGTTACGTCTCTCCAGGTTATGCATCATATCCCTCCATAGCTGCCTTTGGGGATGCACTGATATAAAATCTAGGACAACATAGGTTGCCAACTGATGTGACTGTGAAATGGTACAGAAAGAATTAGTGTCACCAAGGAGACAGAATACTTAGAACAAAGGAAAAAAACTGAAGTGCGCTACTTTAGCCATAAGGAGTATAGCTGCCTATCATAAATTATTCACTTCAGAAATAAAAAAGCAAATGAGGGTTTCAAACACAGAAGGGAGATTACTTTTATACTTTTGTAAATACTGTAAATAATTCCATCACCTTTTTGTAACATAATCATAATAGTTATTGGTTCCTAAAATGACATATTGTTCTGTGACTTGTATCTTATACTTCTGTTATATTAACCGTCACATATATGTTTTTTCATTTCCCAACATACTTCCTTTATCAGTACCTTATGGTTTTATAGAATATTTAGTAAATGATGGATAATATTCACATATCAAATTTAGCAACTTATGATTAAATGAAAATCTTACTACTACATTTTTTTAAAACAATCTATACTTATTAATATAAATGTAGTATTTTAGATTACCATGGACCACCGCGGACGATGACACAAGCCGACACCTGGGACCGGAATCTAAGTGGCACCTGGTCTTCACCAGAGCCTGCATGAAAGCAGGTTGGTGTTGCTGCAGCGTGGTACCACTAGGTCGTTCCAAAGGTGCGACTTGTCCGCGGTGGCAGCCAAGGTCAAGGTACAAAGTCGGCAGGATCTCGTGGTCGAGAAGAGGCAGGAGGTCAAGACAGACGCAAAGGTTCAAAGTCGGAGACGGAGCAAGAGGTCAGGGCTGGCAGCGAAGAAGCATAATCAGGAACAGGACCAGGGTCACAACGGGAGGTCAATACATGGGAACAACTCACTGGAAACAGCTTTCTTTTAGGCATGAGCACAAAGATCTCGCAGGGTGTGCAGGGAGAGGCAGGTTTAAAGGGGTATTCCCACCTCAGCTACTACAGTTAATTTAATCCCTTACCCCCCCAAAAGCATTTCTTCAATGCATTGTTAATTTTTTTTTAAATTACCTTTATTCCCATAACAGTGGAAATAGGGATTACCTGCCCCCTAGTAACGGCCCTCTGTTATCACTAGATGTGGCCACCACCGATCGACAGCAGCGGTGGCCGCGCAGGCGCTTAGAATGAGGCTTCTCTGAACCTGCCAGGAGTGTGTGGACACGCATAGCTAGTGCATGGGCAGTTCACATATACCTCACTTGACCATGATGGTTGCCGGGCATGCGCAGTAGTTTCACAGCAGCCCTGGTCAATCAAGCCTTACCATGGGACAGCTGTGTACTGCAGCAAGCCGGCACTGGTAAGTTCTCTTCATCTAGTAGTGCTGGTATGCTGCGGTACACAGCTGTCCCATGGTAAACTACTGCGCATGCCCGGCAGCCATCCTGATCTAGCGAGAGAGGTATATGTGAACTGCACATGTGCTAGCTATGCGCGTTCACACACTCCCGGTAGGTTCATAGAAGCCTCATTCTAATCGCCTGCATGGTCACTGCTGCTGAAGAGTAAATTAACTGTAGTAGGTGAAGTGGGAATACCCATTTAAGTAGATTTCTGTGAAATGCAGTGCCCGTGACCCCATGACAATTGTTTAGTGATATTGTATTTAGACATACAGATGGACCCCTACTCAAGGACACCCGACTAACAGACGAACCCTAGTTACAGATGGACTCCTCTGCCCACGATGAAGGTCTCTGAATGCTTTACTTTAGTCCCAGGCTTCACTGATCAGCTGTAAGGTGTCTGTAATGAAGCTTTATTTATAATCCTTGTTCCCATTACAGCACAAAAATTTGAGAATTCAATTGTCACTGGGACACAAAAAAAGTTTGTCTGGAGCTACAATGATAAAATATACAGTTCCAACTTACGTACAAATTCAAGGAACCAATCTTGTACGTAACACGAGAACTGCCTGTATATGTCTGGCCAAGGCTTTTGGTTAATGATAAAAGGAGGTAGCAGGTGTACATTACCGCTGTATAGCAACAGAGGTCAGTGATGGACTGGAGACAGGGGTGAACCTAGCCTTTCTGCTGCCTGAGGCGAGCTATAAAAAGACGCAACCCCCCCCCCCCCCGAACCCATATATGTAATATATCATGGAGTGTCAGGAACAGACCCGATCATATTGGTTTAATTCGAAAATGAAGCAATGCAAAATACACAGAGATTCCCATGTACTATATAATAATAAACAATAAATAATAAATACGGTAATAGTAAACACAGCGAGCTACCACAAAGAACAAAATACATACAACAATCCGCCATATAATATAAAATCAATACAGGGGGTCCCCTACTTAAGGACACCCGACTTACAGACAACCCATAGTTACAGACGGACACCTCTGCCCACTGTGACCTCTGGTGAAGCTCTCTGGATGCTTTACTATAGTCCCAGACAGCAATGATCAGCTGTAAGGTGTCTGTAATGAAGCTTTATTGATAATTCTTGGTCCAATTACACCAAAAATTTTGAAACTCCAATTGTCACTGGGGCAAAAGAAAAAAAATTGTCTAGAACTTCCATTATAAAATATACAGTTTCGACTTACATACAAATTCAACTTAAGAACAAACCTCCAGACCCTATCTTGTATGTAACCCGGGGACTGCCTGTATATCATGCCACCATATATTATAAAATACATCCAGCATCCTCCATGTAATATATAATAGATCCAGTGTGCCACCATATACCATATAATACATACACTGTGCCCCCATATACCATATAATACATACAGCGTGCCCCCATATACCATATAATACATACAGCGTGCTGCCATATACCATATAATACATTCAGTGTGCCGCCATATACCATATAATACATACAGCGTACCGCCATATACCATATATTACATACAGTGTGCCCCCATATACCATATAATACATACAGTGTGCAGCCATATACAATATAATACATACAGTGTGCAGCCATATACCATATAATACATACAGCGTGCCGCCATATACCATATAATACATACACTGTGCCACCATATACCATATAATACATACAGTGTGCCCCCATATACCATATAATACATACAGCGTGCTGCCATATACCATATAATACATACACTGTGCCGCCATATACCATATAATACATACAGCGTGCCGCCATATACCA